>CAUYON010129014.1:0-47500 GCA_963573935.1 Arctocebus calabarensis
TTGTGGCATGTAGCAAATTAACTTTATTTCTGACTACCTTATATACTTTTGTAGTCATGTGCACACTTAAATCTGTGATTTACAATATTCATTATTTGATTTTAAACTTAAGTGGCAGATATCCTGTCCGCCGAACTGCAACAAAAAAATAGTCGGGCGTTGTGGTGGGCGCCTGTAGTCCCAGTTACTCGGGAGGCTGAGACAATAGAATTGCCTAAGCCCAGGAGCTGGAGGTTGCTGTGAGCCATGAAGCCATGGAACTCTACCAAGGGCAACAAAGTGAGACTCTGTCTCTAAAAAAAAAAAAAAAAGCATATATATTTATAAATTCTACACAACATGGAAACCTTCATTCAGAAAGAAATGATGACTTGAATGAACAGGTAAACCTGAGTGTTTCTTATAGTAGATGTGATGAAGAATAGATAGTCATGGAGAAACAGAATAAGACAAAAGGGGCATAATCTAATGATAATACACTGGAGGAAACTTAGCTAAGTCTGTTCAGTTCTTCTTGGCATCTCAGTCTTTGGAAATAAAGATGTCCTGTTCTTGGGTCACAGGGAACAGACCTCTCACATGACAGTCTTATGACTTTGTGAACTAAAATAAAATCTTAAGCCCCCGTACCATATGACTGAATGGATTCCCTCTTAGTCAAGGGAACCCCAGAAATGCCCCAAAGCTGAGTTGCTGACCACAAGAAGGGAGGTCAGACATGTTTCATCATGCTCCCATCCCTTCTTGGAGATATCCTTTGTAACATATTAAAGGCCTAAGGTTATGCAAGACAAGGTTTAACCCACACCTGCAGTGGGTGTAACATATTTCTGTTCTTGTTCAGTTAGGTTCTTCTTCTGTTTTGCTGTTATAAAATCTGCAATGAATACCCTTGTACATATGTAATTATGCACATATGTAAGTGTTCTGTTTCTCTACCTCTCTACCTTCAATTTACTTAACTGGAGTCTATGTTGGTGGCTTGTCTCTAATTAACAGACTTCCTTATTTTAACTTAAAATATTCCAAGTCTTAAGACAAAGCTTCATTTAACAAATGACAAATCAAAGAATCTTTAAACCCCCCTATATGTAACACCTCTTACAATGTCCTTCCTCTTCAGGCCAAACCAAGGTGTACCTTTCATGTATTGATTTATGACTTTATGTGTAATCCCTATCTTCTTGAAATGTATAAAACAAAATTGTAACCTAACCAAGGCAAGGCCGCTTGCTAAAGGCTTTATTGGGCTTGGGTCTCCTGGCCATGTTCACACATATTTAGTTCAGAATAAACCTCCTTAAGTTATTTTACAGACTTTGGGTTCTTTTCCATTCACAGCCTATTTCAGGGGAAAGTCGGAAAATCCTTCCTAGGCTTTATGACCTCCGTCGGGGGACCAGGATGAGGGAGTTAGGTCAGAATGACCTTGAGAATTCTTTTGTCAAAAATTTTCAACTTAGAATATTCACTATTATATTTGGGAGTAATATGTCCTTATAGTGTTGCATACTGTACACCATTCTGCAACTTGATGTTTTTTCACCTGATGTATCTGGGAGCGCATTCTGTATTTTTCATATCCTCATTCTTTTTAACAGGTGCATGTATTTATGTGTGCATAAAGCAACACACCATGGTGTGGGTGTAACATATTTCTGTTCTTGTTCAGTTAGGTTCTTCTTCTGTTTTGCTGTTATAAAATCTGCAATGAATACCCTTGTACATATGTAATTTTGCACATATGTAAGTGTTCTGTTTCTCTACCTCATCATATAGTGTTATGAAACTTTTGGAGTTTTGTTACTGCAATAGGTGAAAATGGTTTTGCAAAGCCAGTATTGCAAATCTAGTTGCAGTGGTGCACACCTGTAATCCCAGCTGCTCTGGAGCCTACGGCAAGAGGATTGTTTGAGCCTAGGATATCAAGACCGGCCTGGGCAACATAGTGAGAGCCCGTCTCTAAAGCAAAAATGGTATAATAGTAAAAAAAATTTTAAGAGATGGTGTTTCTCTTACTCAGGCTAGTGTGCAGGACCATGGACATAGATCACTACAGCCTCTAAATCAGGGGTCCTCAAACTACTGCCTGCGGGCCACATGCATTGGTGTGAATTGTATTTGTTCCCATTTTGTTTTTTACTTCAAAACAAGATATGTGCAGTGTGCATAGGAATTTGTTCATAGTTTTTTTTTTTTAAACTATAGTCTGGCCTTCCAATGGTCTGAAGGACAGTGAATTGGCCCCCTGTTTAAAAAGTTTGAGGAGGCCTGCTCTAAATCCTGGGCTCAAGCAATCCTCCCACCTCAGCTTCCTGAGTAGCTGGGACTATTGGTGCATGCCACTACTCCTGGCTGATTTTCTTATTTTTTATTTTTAGAGGTAGGGTTTCACTGTGTTGTCTGGGCTAGTCTTAAACTCCTGGCCTGAAATGATCTTCCTGCCTTAGCCTCCCAAAGTGCTGGGATACAGCAGGTGCCCAGCCACAGAATAATTTTAATTCACATTGTCAAATAAGAGTATGTCTATTGTAGAATGCTTTAACTCTGAGGCTCAGTATGGAGTTACTCAGTATGTGAATGTTACTTTCTTTGCATTATTATTATTAATATTGCTTAATATTTGATGCAGTAATCATCTGATTTCTTTTCTGAATGCATTTATCCTCTTTCATTCTTTTCGAGGTTTTTGTTCTAGTCCTTATCTTAAATACTGTTATTGTTATTAAATATTAAGCCTTTTTAATTCTGTGAAGGCAAAAAGTGGATACCTAATAAACACATGTATATGTTAAAAAAAATTACAAAGAAAAATTTTAAAATACCAAAATAAATGGAGAGAGAAAAGAAAAAAAAATAATTTTAATTGTAATTTCTCTTCTTGTGAGTGAGACCAAGGATGTTTCTTATGTTTAAGGGTAATTTACATTTTCTTTTCTGTTAATCATTTCCTATCTTTTGTCCATTATGCTACTAAGTTGTTTATTTTAATCTTAATTTGTAAGAGCCCCTTATTATTTTGTCCTAGCTTATTGTATATTTATGAGGAAGAGGGTAGAATCAACATAATGGAAAGATTTTTATTTTTGCAAATTGTGGTTTTGCTATGCTGAAATTTTTAATTTTATTTGGTCAGATTTATAAATCTTTTATACATTTGGGTTTTGTGTTACATTAGAAAGGCCTTTCCCCCATTTGAGATAAAAAACATATGTATTCCACATTTGCTTCTTGGAATTTCAGAATATCATTATTTTATATTTTAATTTTGATCCATTGAAATTATATCCTAGAGACAATGTGAGTTATAGATTCATATTGTATTTTTTTCCAGGTTGGTAACCAACTGTGTCCTGCCCAAAATGCTGCTTTTTCATATAATAAATTTATAAAATTCAAACTATCTGTTCCATTCAATTCATATGCTCTTATACTGTTTTATTTATTATAGCTTTACAACAAGTTTTTAATATTTGGTATGATGAAGGAATATTTTCACTTAATTTTTAAACCAACCCCTACCATTTCCACAGTCAAATTTGTCTACTTCATAGATCTATTTATTCATTCGTTCATTTGTACATTCAGACATTTATTAACATCTAAATACTGGGTATTACACCAAGTGTAAGGGTGGAAAAGATGAACACTGGTTCCTATTCTTAGAAAGTGCACATCAATATTCAATGAATGTCAAATATTGGTATTGTTTAGGGGTCAAAAGCCCAGGTTCTGAGGCAGATTGCCCCCCTTCAAATCTGGGCTCCACCACCTACTGGCTCTATGACCTTGGGCAAATTATTTAACATTTCTATGCTTATTTCTAAAAGTGCTGATATAATAACAACTACCCTATAGGGTTGTTGGGAAGTTTTAGAGATTTAACACACTTAGAATATTGCCTGGCTCCAGGTAAATTCTGGGTAAGACAGCCTCACCCTGACCTCCAGGATCTCCAAACATCTCTGAATGCTCGAGTGAGATAAGATCCTCCCAGCTTCTTCATTGCTGGTTGGTAAGAGTGTCACTGTGGCCCCAGACCTCACCACTCTCTCATACCCAACATGTAGTGGCCTCACCACCAGCTGCCTAGAGACTATTGGGACATTTATTCATGTTTGGGTCATCCTACCCTCACCCTGTGCCCCCAAACACCAGACTCCTAGGTCAACTTTCTTCTCCCACACTGGAATCCCCTTTCAGCACTGCACATTTCTCTTCTGACCTCCCCAGCTCATAAAACCCTTCCCCTGTGCCCTTTAGAGCTCAAGGACAGTCATGGGCACACAGTCCAGCCTGCACCACCTGTGGTCAGACTGTTCCCCTCACTTTCATGCTGCTTATTCCTTTCCACTATGCTGATTCCACCCTCTTCCTCATACCCTCAGGCTTAGAGTGAGGTGAGTGTCCTCTGGCTCCTCTTTGTATTTGCATGTCATTTCCCCTTTCTTCTCCCTAAAAAAATTCTAGATTTTAATGTCCTGTTGACAGGTTATGTCACTGATTCCTCACTATTGTTGTCATATACCCCACCAGATCACACCCACTCATTCTTTGACAATTTTAGCTCGGTCTCTCTGTCCTCTGTCATACTCTTCAATACCACTTCTGCCAAAGTTATTGGGAATTTCATCACCCTAGAGATGATCTGCTCAAATCCTGATATTTCACTGACTTCCTTTCCTCAGTGAACTTGTCTTTCATCTCTTCTACCCACTTTCCTAGACATAGAATACATCCTTATCGTTAACAAAGCCACAACTCCTCCATACAATCCATTTCAAGCATTTACACTCCATGCTCACCACCTCCATTTTTTTTTTAAGCTCATACCTTCTGACAATCCACATTCAATAATTTCCTACTGTTGAACTTGTTTTAAGTCCAATGAGGACCCATAATCATTGATTTAATCACTATTTTCATGTATCTCTTAGCACATTTGTGTTCTTTTGAGCCTTACCATGTGAAAACTCTACAATCAAGTGTTACAGTCACCCCTTCGCATACATCCTCTCCTCCCTAACTCATCAACTTGTGGCACAATCCAAAGCCTTGCTACACTCAGCTCTCTGCCTGCTGCAAGTCAACACCCTTATCTCTGAATGAAGCTGGAGGAAAGCACAGCCATGCTGTCTAGTCCCACTATGAATTCACGGCCACCATCCTCAAGGGGGCCCTGAATGCTGGTGGGTTTCCCTCATCTCCTCCCACACTAGACATGCTGTATTTTCCTGGTCTGCTCACTCTCCCACTCTTCTTTCCTTAAAATGTTAACACTTCCTTCCTATCCTCACTCCTAGCTTTGCATGTCACTAAGAAAGAAGCATTCAGAAGAGACCGCAAAGCAAAGCTTCTCAGAATAATTATTGTTTCTTCCTGTCCTCAAATTCTCTCTTCCCATTGTCTCTTGAACCCAATTAGGCTTGTTTCCCTGCCATTCAGCTGTAATTACTCTTATTAAGGTCACCAATGGTTCCACATTGCTAACCTGAATGGTCAAAATCTCAGTCTTCATCTTAACCAACCTATTAGTAACATTTCTAAGACACAGTTGAAAGAGGTTCATCACTTGTTTTCTGGGACACCACTCTGTCTCAGATCTCTCTTGTCTTATTGGTTGGTCCTCAGTCTTAGCTGCATCTCCATTAGCTCCCTTCTTCAAAATCTTATCATTTGTCAGAGCTCAGCTTCCAGACACCCCATTTTAGACTTCTAGCTTCCAGGTCTGTGAGAGAATGAATGTCTACTATTGTTTTAAACCACACAGTTTATGGTAATTTGCACAGAAGCCCCAGAAAACTAATACATACTTCAATAAAGCTGCTTAAAAACAAATAACCTCTCGTGGTTTTTCCTCTCATTTCTTATAAAAGTCAAAGTCCTTTCTGTGGCCACCAGGCCCTGCGCTACCCCTCTGGCCATGCTTCTTACTCTACTCCATGTCAACACCCACACATCTGAATGAAGCTGGAGTAAAGCACAGCCATGCTGTCCAGTCTCGCTATGAATTCACAGCCACTACCCCCAAGGGGGCCCTGAGTACTGGTATATTTCCCTCATTCACTCTACTACAGCCACAGAATAATGTGCAGAATAATTTTCTTTTCTTCATGATCTCAAATTCTCTCTTCCCATTGTCTCTTGGAGCCAGTCAAGTAATTGTCCCTGATTGGGTTTGCTCTTGTTTAGGTTATCTTGGCAATTTCTGCCCCAGGACCTTTGCAGTGGCTGCTTTGAATGCTCTTTCCACAGAGTTTTTGCAGGCTCTCTCCTCACCTTCTTCATGTGTTTGCTCAAACATTTCCTTTTCAGTGAGATCTGGTCCCCTTCTTCAAAATAACACTCCCCCTACATTCTCTAGAGATCTGGTATGGTTGTTTACTCTCTATTGTAGACATAAGCATTTGACATGCTTTGCTTTAGATAGTCATTTCATTTATAATTGCTTTTCCCCACTACAGACATAAACACCATAGGGGAAGGGAATCTTTCTTTTTCTTTGTTCACTGCCACTATTACACTAGCACAGAATAGATGATGAATAAATATTTGTTGTATGAACAAAGGAATGAATGAGGTTATCTCTTATTATTTTTGTTCTCAATCAAAACACCTCAGCTGCCTTGTTGATATAGGGCTTCTGTTTTTGTTTTATTTGGGGTTTTTTTTTTTTACTTTTTGTTGTAGGAATTCTCAAACATAGAACCTATGTACATCTCATGCCAGTTGAACAATTATCAATTATAGTACACATATAATTAATTTTGTTTTATCTATAACCCTACCCACACCCTGTACTTCCCACCAGTTTATTTTGAAGCAAACCCCAAACATCCTATCTTTTTTTTTTTTTTTTTTGTAGAGACAGAGTCTCACTTTATCACCCTCCGTGGAGTGCCGTGGCGTCACACAGCTCACAGCAACCTCCAAGTCCTGGGCTTAGCCGATTCTCTTGCCTCAGCCTCAGGAGAAACTGGGACTATAGGCGCCCGCCACAACACCTTGCTATTTTTTTGTTTTGCAGTTCGGCCGAGGCCGGGTTTGAACCCGCCACCTTCAGTATATGGGACCGGCACCCTACTCGCTGAGCCACAGGTGCTGCCCCTATCATTTTTCTTTTGAAACAAGATCTCACTCTGTCACCCTGGCTAGAATGCAGTGGTGTCCATCCTATCATTTTAATTTGTAAAGATTTCTGTTTGTATATATAAAAAATAAGCACTCAAATAAATAAACCAGACAATCTCAGTACATGCCTAAAATTAATTTATAATTCCTTAATATTATTAGTCAGTTTTCATATTTTCCAGTTATCTTAGCAATCGTTTTGCTTTTACTTTTCTTTTACACTTTGATAGTTTGAATTAGGATGTAAGTATCATATGTTCTAATTTGTTGATATGTCTGTTTATCTATAGGTTCTCCCTTATTTTCTGCAAATTTAAAATTTTTTGTTATAAAACAAGCTCTGTAGTTTCCTATAGTTGAACTATTATGTCCCAAGGTCTAGATTTTCCTGACTGCATGGCTGCCCCCCTGGGTCATTTAACGTGTTTCTCTGTCCCCTGTGTCATCCATACACTAGCAATTAGATCTAGATGCTTTGTCACATTTTGGTCCTTCCCGCCCTCCAAGCCTGCTTTACATGTGGTGTTTGCACTTCTAATAGGAAAAACAATCTCCTTTTTTCCCCCCTGCTCTTTTGGAGGTTGATGACCATTGCCCAAATCAATTAGTTAAGTAGGGTTTGAAAACAGTAATATTCTATCATTTCCTTTTCCTTTTTTTTTAGCTGAAATAATTTTACAGAGACAAACCTCTCTCCATCCATCCCACATTAACTATCTTATTTCTCTAATCATTTTGTAAAGAGAGAACAAATATTTCATTTACCTGTTTTCAAATTAATGATGTACGTTGTTCCAAGCATCTTCCAAAGAGGGCCAATGAGTCCTGTGGTTATTTTAGTATCACTAAAATAAAATGGATGTGTGTTTTTAAATGTACTTTAATCTACTGTAACAATTATCTTTATTGTTGCATAAATTGCCTCATTTCTCGCTGGCAGAGATTTATTTCGAGTGAATTCTGAGTCCTAATGACACAATTCCGACAATTCCTTGTTAACATCCTTGCTTACTCTCTGATAGGAGTATAACAATATGTTTTAGGCTCACCTTGTACATTTCCTGCCCTAGACCTAGATTCAGCCATTTCTTTAAAAAAGCCCTATTTTCTTTTGTGACCACAACCTGTGTACTAATGGTGTCAGTTTACAGTAAAGTATTAACTCAGCAGACATGGGTTATCCAAACCCTGCATGTTCCAAAGTATGTTTTAGCCCTTTCCCAACTCCTAGAAGATAACTTCTAAGCCCATGGGATATCCTTCCTGATAAGAATGTCTGTTTATGTGGGACTTTTGACATAGTCATGACATAGTCAATGTGATTTGTGAAAGGAGCCTTGGGCCACTCAGTATCAACTGACTATTCTAAAGAGTCATGCCTGCATGACTGACACCCACTAAAATAACCTGACAGCAAGGTTTCTGTGGTTGACAATACTTCGTATTGCCGTGTATCATTGCTGGGAAAATTAAGGCTATCCAAATGTCTCTCTTGGAATCTTCCCTGTTTGTCTTTTTCCAATGCTGATTTTAATCTCTATTTTTTCATTGTAATAAACTGTAACCATGCGTACAACAGCTTTGCTAAGCTCTGTCAGTCCTTCTGGAGAATCATTGAACCTGAAGTTGGTCTCAGAGACCCTGATTACAGTCAGGGTCTGTTCAGTAGGCAGAACTAGAAAATGTGTATTTTTTGTTTGTTTGTGACAGAGTCTCCCTTTGTTGCCCTCAATAGAGTGCCACGGTATTATAGCTCAAAGCCACCTCAGACTCCTGGGCTCAAGCAAGTCTCTTGCCTCAGCCTCCTGAGTAGCTGGAATTACAGGTGCCCGCCATAAAACCTGGCTATTTTTAGAGATAGGGTCTCACTATAGCTTAGGCTGGTCTCGAACTCGTGAGTTCAGGTGATTGTCCTCCTCGACCTCCCAGAGTACTGGGATTACAGGCATGAGCCACTGCTCCTGGCCCTAGAGAAAGTTTTTTTTTTTTTTTGGTAGAGACAGAGTCTTACTTTCTTGCCCTTGGTAGAGTGCCGTGGCATCACACAGCTCACAGCAATCTCCAATTCCTGGGCTTAAGCGATTCTCTTGCCTCAGCCTCCCGAGCAGCTGGGACTACAGGTGCCCACCACAACGCCCAGCTATTATTTTGTTGCAGTTTGGCCAGGGCTGGGTTTGAACCAGCCACCCTCAGTATATGGGGCCAGCACACTATCCATTGAGCCACAGGCACCACCTGAGAATGTGTATTTTTAAGATCAAATACATCATGATTTCATACTGGCAGGTAAGAAGTACAGGCCTATAGTACAATGAAGGTCTACAGGCTCTTACTTAAACTCACTGATCTTACATCTTTATCTTCTTTCAACCATACCAAAAATATCTGGTTTTCAATGAAACCAAACTATCACGTTTCTTTATCCTGCAAAACAGCAATCTCAGAATGGCAAGGCCAACTCTACTACCAAAAATATGATGAAGGTTTGGTTTTTGTTGTCCTATTGCCCTTAGGGTTGATCCCAATGGAAATATGTGGTCAAGTTGCTATTTTAAAGTAATTTGAAGTAGTTTCTCTTTGATAATGCTGTTAACTGGATACATTGATATAATCTGGTTTTATTTTGGTTTTGCTTTTTAGAGATTAAGTTTTTATTTCATTCTGTTTTATACTTTAAAAAACATTATGTTTCTAAAGACAAATATTCTGAGTATTCAAAGATGTTCCCCTCTGACCTCCTCTATATAAATGATTTTTAAATGTTTTGTTACTCTTCTATTGGTTTTTATAATGTAAGCAAATGGTTACCTACAGAGACAGGGAGATAGAGAGATCCTTTCCTTTCTTATGCTAATATAGCATAATATACCTGCTCTTCTTCACTCTAGCTCTTGTCATTTAACAATATAGCCTAGAGATGACTTTACCGTAAGTAATGTCTAGAGACGATCTCCATTCCGTTTACACTGGAGTGTATCATTATTTGACTGAGATATTGTTTATGTAGCTGTTGTCTTGCCTTTCTTTATTCACGTTCTTGCCAGCCTTTTGTTATTGCAAATAATTCTGTGTCAGTACCTTGTACATGTATCTTGTCATATTTTTGCTAATGTGGCTTTGGGATTGTGTTCTGGAATTGAGATTCCTAAAAAATAAATTTCCAGTGTGATTGCTGGGCCAAATGGAAGACATAGGCATAATAGTATGTCTAAGTTTTCCCCAATTCCTTTCCCTCAGGATTATGCCATTTTTCATTCCTGCCACCAACGTGTAAGAGTGTTTCTCTCGGTGGCGCCTGTGGTTCAGTGGTAGGACGCCAACCCATATACTGAAGGTGGCGGATTCAAACCCAGCCTCGGCCGAACTGCAAAACAGAAAAATAGCCGGGCATTGTGGCAGGTGCCTATAGTCCCAGCTACTCAGGAGGCTGAGGCAAGAGAATCGCCTAAGCCCAGGAGTTGGAGGTTGTTGTGAGCTGTGTGACACCACAGCACTCTACCAAGGGTGACATAGTGAGACTCTATCTCTACAAAAAAAAAAAAAAAAAAAAAAGAGTGTTTCTCTCACTATAGCCTTACCAGAGACTGTGTGGTCCAAATTTTAGATTTTTGCTAATCTTCCTGGTGGGAAATGGTATCTTAATTTATACTTATCTTTTAATGAGATAAATGTATGACATTGACATCTTTCCCAAGGGTGAAGGGTAATTTTCACTTCTTTTTTTCTGTACATTGTCTGTTCATATCTATGAGGAGGCTTTTCTTCTTGTTTGCAATATTTGATTTCTGTTAACTAACACTGCCTCAAATTCTAGCAAGAATAGAACATGCCAAAGAAACCTCAGATCCTGTTGAATCTGCATTTGGAGAGTGGTATGGAGACCGTGGAATATCACATATGTGTACTTAGCACATGGACAAAAGCACAAATATTTTCAAATATTGTTTAGGGTTTTGAATTATGAAATAAGAAATAGTGGATTTCTTGGTATTCAAGTTCAATTTATTAATTCAATGATTCATTTAATACTGTTTGAGCCACATGCTATGTGCAAATGCTGTTATAGGTACTGGAGATACTTATTCTCCTGCCCAGAAAGCAATAGAGAAGAAAATGACATTATTCTCCTGGCTCAGGTTGAAAGATCACCCCTAAAAGTATACTCTTCTTTCATATGATTTCCCCCATATTTCCATTTGCAGAATCCAGAAATTGAGGCTCAACGCTACTAGTGAGTCAAAAGCACTGGTAAAGTGCTAGTTCTACCATAGAGATGACTATTAGCACTGGAAGAGGTCTCCATCAAAGAGGAGTAAAAATTCCAGAGATCTTGTCACTGCTCAAAGTCGCACCGAGCCAGGGCCCCTGGGTTTCAGGCCTTTCTGGGTTATTTCCAGAGCATCAACCTCATAGAGAAGTTAGGGAGCAAAAATGACACACATGCCACCCTGCCCCAGGTCCTGTCTGATCCAGAGAATAACTCTTATTAACCAGGTCTTGTGTGGTGGTGACTGTTCCCTGGCCAAGTCATAGGGCCCTCCTATGTCATGCAACAGGTTCAAAGGGACTGCAGGATGTTTTTAATCGCATGAGAGAGACAATGAAAGCCAGTGACAGAAAAGTGGGAGCAGGGAGTTGAAAGCAAGATGCTGAGAGAGGAGGAAGGCTGTCCTGAGCTGATAAACCCTGTAGAATGTTCCTGAAGGAAGCACTAAGGTTCATGATATGATAAAGTGGACTTCAACAAATAATCTATTAAGGGTTCTGGATTGCTCTCTGAAAGAAAAAATGTTCTATGATAAACTCAAGAACTGAAATAGTTAGACCTGAGTTAGGGCCCCATCTCTGCATGATTCTTGACACTGATGGTGTGGCTGTGAAGATTAAAATGGGCCATGTCTTCCAATATCCTTTATAAAACTCACTCTTCATTTTCAGAAATTCATGTTCCTCTGGTCAATGAGGTTCCTCATTGACCTCGACAAGCTCTAGCACACACACACACACACACTAATATTCACATTGGCAGACTGACCAGCTGTGACTCACTGAGGCTAATTTTTCTGGAAAGTTGCTCAGTAAGTGTTCCTGCAGGATGTTTGAAGCCTCTTCCTGGATTTCTGGTGAGATAAGACACTTTGAATCCACCTCACAAAGCTCCTGCTCCAAGACAGCTGCAGCCAGTGCTCTTTAGAGCGACGTGAAATAATTGCCCATTGGCACAATGAGCCCATCTCCTCTCCAGGCAGCACAAAAGAAAGCTCTAAAGCATCTCCGGTTTTGATTGCCAAGTGGGGGAGGAAGTGAAAGTAGCCTAAATCATGAGCCCAGGTGTCTCCCTGCAGAAATTCACTTCCGCCTCCCTGCTCTTCCAAGATGCCCAGTGAGTTGTGACGTCACTTTTAGATGCAGGTGCTTCCAGAGCTCTGGGTCCCTGCTGCCTGAGGGGTCCATGGGTGGATCAGGGCATGCTCTCAAGCTGAAAGCACCACAAGCTTTTCTGTCCCTGGCCTTAGCCCAGAGTGACAGGGGGCTGTCACGGCTGCTGGATCGTGGGAAGTGAACTTTAGGTGGAAAAAGAAAAGCTTGTGTCTCCGTGGGTAGCCTTTTTTTGATTCAGGAAAAAAAAAATTCATAAAGGACTGTCACGCTGAATAAGCTATGCCTAATTAAGTCTTTCAACTATGGATCCCTCTGGTTGATTTTTTGAGAAAAAGGATGGAATAGAAACATGATGGGATTGTTTGAAATACTTTAAAAGAGGAGAAGAATTTACATTCTAGTGCTTCCTAGACCATCTTCTCTGGCTTTAATCCAACCTCGCTGCAGGCCATTGTGAGTTCTCTTCCTCCATCTACCATTAAAGGTGTCCTCAGAACTCATCCCTGGCTCCTCACACCACATACCCTCACCCAGGCACCACCTCCATGTCCAAGGCTTTACCCCCTCCTCAGTACTGGGACCAGGAAGCGCTGAATCAGTCAGAACTCTCCAGAGCGTATAGCTCACTCCCCACCTGTTTTTATTTTTCTTCTTAATTGTTGCCACTCAATCCCACCTCATTTTCAAAAGGACTTAAGGTAGATTCCATAAATACATAAAAGATGGAAACTGAATAAAGGCAAAATTCATGTGAAGATAAAAAGGAGAGCAAACATATAAAAGATTTTATTTCACCAACTCCATTTAGAAAAATTCTAAATAGTTGCTTGGTACACACAAATTTGACTTTGAGCTTCCTGCAATGATTGCAAAGAAGAAAACACAAGTCGTATGTATACATATGTAGTTATATGTATGCATATGTACTGCGTGGTGTCTTTAAATTAAAACAGTATATCTATAGCAAATTTGTTATAAGTAGAAAAGACTTTCCTGGTAAGCAGACTCCAGTGAATTCTTATCAACAAGTAATTCGCAGTGTAATGAGCGGCGTCCTCAACAACATCCTAACAATAAATACAAAAATGAGAAACCCAATACTGTTTCTAACAATTTCCTGTGATAATATCCAATGGAATAATGCTGAAGTAGTTATTTAAAAGAATTCCAGGAGTCAAGATGTTACAAACAGAGTATGCAGATCTGATGGCTTGGCTTGAGACAAAGAAAAAGTAATGAATATTATATATTTTGTATAATTCTCTGTAAGTATTATTTCTTTTGATAGAAATTTTGAAAGTTGTTGATCAGCTGTGATTTCAAAGTTTTGATCTCTTGAAGTTTTTAGGGTGCAGATATTCTTAGTTGGATTTAGGTGCAGACAGAAGCCAGCCCGGGGGGCAGGCAGGGAAGAGAGTGGTACCTTTTTATAAAGGTTGAAAGGCCTGATGAGATGCTTGCCTGTGCAGAAGCCAATCCCCTGTTTCTGCATGAAGTTGACCTGGGGGGCTACCAATGAGTAGAGAACAATCTAAAGTTTGCTCCAAGCCAGGAATATAAGAGAGATGAGGCCCGGAGTCCCTAAGCCATGGAACAATGAATGCTTCAACAGCAAGGAGAGAGGAGAGGAGGATGCTTCAAAGAAGCTAAAGGGGTAGAAGCTTTAAAATTGGCCACTGGTTGACTTGAAAGAGGAGCATGTAGTCTAAGAGGACTGTCATGCTGGGAAGAACTTTCTTGTGTCCTTTCCTTGCCTTGAGATGGCAAGTCGTTCTCCATCCAGTCACTACTGGTAAGCAGATAGGCTTCTGCAGCCTGATGCTACAGGAATGGGTGGCCAGTGTTGAGGGGATGGCTCACCAAGGAAAATCACAAGACGGGAACCCTGACTGGACTACCCACACACACACCCTTGAGGCCGAATGAGGCAATCTGGAAAGATGGGATCCTGAGCAGGGACAGTGCTTGAGGCTGAGGTATAAAGAGGTTTCCTGGGTCCAGGAGGTGGGACAGCCTTGGAAACTTTCTGTCCTGAGGGTAAGATCTTGGGAAAATGCTGTGGTCCCTACACCTCATGCCCTTAGTGCTCTGATTTCAGTGCAGCTGGAATGGACCGCTCCACACACAATGCCTTGGTACCTACTCAAGTGCATGCTAGAACCTCTCTTTGTTTTCACCTCAGGAGTTTGCCATCCAACTATGCAGGGGCAGTGGGAAGTATGGGAGAAGTAGCAGCCCCCAAAACAACCTTTAACCGGTAGAATCTGTATGCTGAACACAGGAAGAAAGTACGCCAGCTGTTCATCCCTTCAGTGGGATAATCCTGAAACACATTCTACACATTTCTCAGGGAGTCATCACTGGGACTGGCCCCTCATTGCCCACAGCAATAACTAACTCAGTAGCAGAGACTTTTGTGGAGTTCTTCTCTATCCAACTGTCCTTGCTCCATCCCTTCTGCTCCCTGACATCATCTCCTGTGACAGGCACCTTGACCGCAGGCTCTGCTTTCATAAGAACCCAAACCAAGCCAGCCCCTATCCTAGAACAGTTAGCTAGAAGATCGAATTGAAGACAACTCCAAAAAGGCATCAAGAGGGAAGGAATAAAGCAACAGAAAATATAAAAGGAGTGTTAGGAAATCTGGCTGCTAGAAGATTCATGTGTTATTATTCAAATAATAGGAGGAGTTCCAGCATGAGACAAGGAGTTTATTACTGAGAGGTTAAAGACCGAAAATGAGAAATTAGTCTGAGAAGTGAATGAAAGGAAATCCAAGTCCAGATTCTGTGTGGGCAACGTGGCTTTTATTCCACTCAGGTGCGAGTGAGCTGAGTTCGAAAAGGAAGTCAGCAAGTGGGTTAAGGTGGATGGGAATATAAATGTTCGGAGGGGTAGGGATTGGTGTCATTCATTTCTTCCTAGGTGGGGCATTCAGGCACTCATTCCTTCTTGGGCAGAGTGGGTGGTGACCGTGCTGTCTCTTTGACTGGTTCCTGTGAGTGGAAGGGCAGTGTGGGCTACCTGTAAGGAAAATAGGAGGGAGAAGGGAGTGGTGTTTACAGGAACATTCTTGGGTCTTCAGTGTGAACTGGTTGATGTCCATGGAGAGCGAGGATGTGAGTGGTTGTTTTTTGGGTGACTGCCTGATCAATAAATCGGAAGATGAGGCAGAGGATTACGGGACCAAAACTGAGAATGAGAAAGATCATAATTAATGGCCCTAAAATGGGAAATAACCAAGGAGGCCAAGAATCGAGTAAGGACCAGGGATTAGGTGATTCAAGATCTGTCTGTCTCTGTTTGATTCATTCTTGGAGTCCTTTTACTTTGCCTGTAATTATTCCTGACTGGTTAACAAAGAAGCAACATTCTTCTCCCCCAAAAATACATGTGCCTCCTTTTTCTGTCATAATGAAATCTAAGACTCAGTGATTTTGGAGGACCACAGCAGCCAAAGGATTAATTGGGATTGTCAGGTAACTAAACAGTCTGCTACTCTTTCCATGTCTTCATTAAGTTCTAGGGACAGTTTGTGGTAAAAGTGGGTTGATGTACTACTGCCTGCCCATGCCCATTCCAGCCACTATGCCTGCTCCAAGGAGTACAGGGAGGATGGCATCTCTTTTTTGTCTAGAAGTAGAGGGATGCATCAGGGCCTGAGATAGGGTAGAGACATTTACAAAAGAGACTTGAGGGGATGGGGAAAACTCAGGTGCAAACACCAGAATGGTTAATGTGTAGGCATCAATAGATGGAGCGGCCACAGAGAAAAAATATTCCCAGAGGGGTATAGGAGGAAGTAAATAAGGGAAAAGTTGAGTTTAGGGAACAGAGAACAGGCTTAATAAAGCCTACAGAGTCTCCTGTACCAGTGAGATTAAGGCAGGCTAAATTGGGGGAAGCTAGGGCTGGAAAGTTCATAGCTATGGGGCCAAATAGAGCTGTGTTATTTTCTGCCAGGATGGAAGAGTTATATGTGACAGGTACTGGTATGGGATTGGAAAGATTTTGGTATAGAGAAAGGCACATCCAGCATCCCAGAAGGAGAGGAGAGAGGAAAAGTTCAGGGCAGCTGAGAGGGAGGTGTGTAAAAGCCGGGGAATAAGACAATGTTGTTGTATGTCTTGCAGGTCAGTGAAGTCTAATCTTTTATAGGGTGGAGGGGTTAGACTGGAGGAGAGTTTTTTATGATTTGTTTTGTGTCTTACTGATGTGCTAGGTCCTGGATTCCTCCTCTATCTGATAATCCTACGTGTGTGAGGTATGTCCCGCAGGCAAGAGCCCCAGATTTACCTCCGGTACATGTAGCACTCTTCATTTTACTGGCCCAGCACCTCTTTCCTCCATAAGAACATTCGGAGGCTTTGGTAACTTCATAACAGTACACTGGCATGTAAGTATAGCTAGCGAAAAAGGGGGTGTGAGGGCATAGTTGACGTGGGAATGGGGGTTGGTAAGGTATCATGGATACATGAGGACCAGGTAGCAAGACAACCTGTGCCTTCAGTTGGGGTTGATGGGGAGAGGAGAATGGCCAGAATTGACAGGAGGGGTGGCCAGAGGAAACGAAGTAGGAAGAAGAAAAATAATCAAATTTCCTCAGGGGGGAAGTCTTGGAAGGTGCCTTGTATCCACAGATCTTTAAAGGTTTCAAAGAGGTCATCCCGGTTTTGAATGTGAGACTAGTCAGGCATCGTGAGAAAAGTCATGGAGAAAAGGGAAGAGCCGGGAGGAATGTTACATATTGATAGGAAAGTAGACTCCTCGGGGATCCTGGTGAATTTTAAGGTGGTGGGGAATAGTACTTGCAGTTTCTAGTGGGGGTCTTCCAGTGTTGGAAGTTTTCTGTAGGACACAGCTTTATGTGGGATCAGTGGATACGGGGGGTGGGGGGGGGGGTCCCAGACACAGATAGCTAAGAGGCTGCTGTAAAGAATGGCATGAGAGCCTGTCCAGTGAGGGGGTAGAGTCCTGTGGGGCAAGGGAGGTTTGAGGAAAACTTATTGCTCTGCCAATTGGTCTTTGACTTTCTCTGTTGAGGGTTGAGGTAGGAGCTGGTTTATTGTTTTTCTAAGTTCATCCCTGGTTTCCTGGAGGATGAGAAAATAGTTTCCTATGATAGAGTCTGGAGGGGGTCCTGGGCCCGGAATAATAGTTCTGCTGTACATTATTTCAAAAGGGCTATACGAAAGAGATTTGTAAGGGGGAGAGCAAATGAGGAGTCACAATGGGGAGGAGTTTAATCCAATTTTGTCTGTGCTGGAGCACTAATTTGGTGAGATGTTGTTTACGGATGTTGTTCCTTTGTTCTACTTTCCTTGATGATTGGGGCCTGTAAGGTACATGTAAGCACCACTGAATTCCTAGGGCTTGTGAGGTTTGGGAGGTGATCTGGCTAATGAAAGCCGGGCCATTGTCACTCTGAATGGAACTAGGAATAATCCCAGTAATCTAGGAATAATGTGGTGGTGGAGAGTGGAGACAACTTCTTGGGTTTTCTTCCCTGTCACAGGAAAGGCATCACCCTATCCTGAGAAAGTGTCAACCTAAATTAAAAGTTTGTATTTTCATACAAGAGGCTTGTAGGTGAAGTAATCTGCCAGTCTTGTTGGGGGCTTGGCCCTGGACCTGCTGTGTGGGAAAGGGGGGGTGTTTTTATGGCTCCCTGGGATGAGACTTGGGTGCAGATTGTGCAAAACTGGGTTATTTGTTTTAAAAGTGAAGATAGTCATGGGTGAGACAGGAGCAGAGAAAGCAGAGTGTAAAGATGCTTGAAGCCAACGTGAAGGTTGTTGTGGAGGGAAGAGAGGATATTTTATGTTTAAGAGGAAGGAAGAATAAATTTTCCCTGTTGAAGGAACCATCCTCCCCCTGTGAGAAGATGCCAGTAATTGTCCTGTTCCTTGAATGTATATACTAGAGAGAATTTATCAAAGGACAAGTACTGGCCTTCTGGGGTAGGGGTGAAGTACTGGCCTTCTGGGGTGCTGAGCTGCCCATCAGGCTTCTATCTGGGCTTTTTGGTTGCCTTTGGAAATTGGATCTGTTTTATTTTGGTAGCCTTTACAGTGGATAATGACTACTTCTTTTGGGAGAGTGGCCACATTCAGAAGGTGAGTGTGGCATTGATAATAGAGGAGTTTTGGGTGGTAATGAATCCTCTTTCTTGCCATACAGCTGCATGGTGATGGATTATGTAGAAGGCGTACTTGGAATCCACATATATATTGATGGACTGGTCTCATGTGATTGTAAGGTTTAGTGAGGACTAAGGGTTCTGCCTGTCCTGAGGAGGTGCTATGAGGTAGAGTAATGAAGATGATGATGCAGGAAGAAGACACAATAGCAAAGCCTGCCTTGGCAATTGAGTGAGCAGTAGGCTAGAAGAATTGCCGTTGATAAAATGGGTGTCTTCTGGGTTAGGTAAGGGAAAGAGGGAGATGTTGGGAAAGGGTGTAGTGTTATCATGATTAAAGGCCAGCAATCAGGGAATGAGTTCTGGGCAGTGTGAAGGTTATGTGAGTGGAGGGCAGCTAATGGAGCTGAGGGGTTATATGCTGGGCCAGGGATAAATAGATATGCGGGGGCATGGTGGGTAAGTTTCTGGGACTCCAGGAAAAGGAAGGAGATGGCTGCCACCGCTTGTAGGCAACCAGCCTAGAGCTGTGAATTCTATCTGTTTTGAGAGAAATGCTATTGGTGGGGGGCAGTGATTATCATGAGGTTTCTGTATTAGGACCCTACTGCACATCCTTGGTGTTCTGACACTGAGAGGTAAAATGGGTAGTGAGATCAGGGAGTTGTAAGGAGAATGCTTGGGACAGAGAAGATTGTAGTTTGGAAAGAACTTGACCAAAGCTAGTGGATCTAGGAGGTCAACCGGGAATCCTTTAGTGGCAGTGTACAGAGGCTTAGCCAAGGCCACAAAATTGGGAATCCAGGCTCTAAAATATCCTAGAACCCCCTGGAAGGAGAGGAGGTCATTTTTGTCTGGGGAAGGGGCAAGGAGGAGATAACCTGAATATGGTCAGGGGGAACAAGTTTTTTCATTCCTATAAGAGAATGCTGAGATGTTGGATAGAGAAATAGGTTAACTGGGCTTTGAAAGAGGACACTCTATACCCTTTGGTAGTGAGGAAGGAGAGTAAGTGAATGGTCTTGCCAGGAGGTGGTGGTGGAGGGACTGCATAGGAGAAAGTCATCTACATACTGAAGAACTGTGGAATTCTCCAGTAAAGTTAACTGCTGGAGGTTAGCCTGAAGGGCCTGGCCAAAGTAATCTAAATCCTTGTGAGAGAACTGTCCAAAAGAGCTGTTGGCTGGTGGAGGAATCAGGGTCTGTCCAGGTAAAGGCAAAGAGGGGTTGGGAGAGCTCATGAATGAGGATGGTAAAGGAGTCTTTGAGATCTAAAATCATGCAGTGGGAGATGTTGGAAGGAATGGTAGATAGTAGGGTGATATAGTGCTGGAGGACTTTGTTCAGAAGGGCTAAAAATTGGGCAGGATTTTCATCCTGTTTCTGAGTTATTTCTTTTAATTTATCATAGGTATTAGGGACTACTGGGTGAATAGGCTGAACAATTTCATTAATACCCCATAACTCTTATACTAAACGATTTGACCCATCTTTTTTTTTTTTTTTTTACAGGAAGTATGGGAGTGTTGTAGGGTGAGTTAGTATGCTGGAGAATACCAGCCCACAGAAGCTTAAGGAT
The DNA here is from genome assembly GCA_963573935.1 of Arctocebus calabarensis. NCBI lineage: Eukaryota > Metazoa > Chordata > Mammalia > Primates > Lorisidae > Arctocebus > Arctocebus calabarensis. The sequence continues at coordinate 20,232 of CAUYON010129014.1, forward strand.
GAGTGGTTTAACTCCCCTGAGAGCTGCTGTGTAGATTAGATATTTTTTAAGGGAAGGATATAAATGTTGGGGTCAGAGGGCAATGAGAATTGGTCAATGATGGGAGGCTATAGAAGGAAGAGAGGTTTCCTACGCAATGGGGTCTACAGGGATGTGGGATTGAGAGAATGGAGAGGTGGTAGGGGAAGAGTAGAGGAGGAGCAGGATGGGTAGTGAGAGGTGGGAGCCCTCGGGAATCATCAGGGTTGTTTGTAATCGTGAGAGGATATCCCTACCTAGTAGGAGGATGCTACATGAAGAAATAATAAAGAATGCATGTGGGAAAGAGTGTCCAGAGAGTGAGCACCACAAGGGTGGAGTAGTGTAAGGGCACAGTAAATTACCATCCATACCCACTACTGAGATCTGTTTGTTTAAAGGACCTTTATAAGATGGCAGCATGGAGAAGGTAGCCCTGTGTCTATTAAAAAGAGATTGGCTTACTTTCCACTAGCAAAAATACCCAGAGTTCAGTTCTGGTTACTGTCCAGGGGACTTTCTGATTCTCCAGGAACCATCAATCTTTAGCAGCTAGGCCCAGAAGGTTGGGAAATTCAGCCAGATCCTGGGAGTGGTTGCAAACCAAATCCTCAGAAGGACCTGGGCAGTCAGACTTCCAGTGAGGACCTCTGCAGGCTGGACATGGCTTAGAGGGAGGGTTTGGATTTGGGCACTGCTTTGCCAATGCCCTGGTTGACTATACTTAAAACATGGTCCTGGGGGAGATTTTCTTTTTTCAAACTGCCCAGAGGAGTTTTAAGAAGTAGCTGGGTTTTGTCTAATGCCAGAATCCAATAACTGGAGCTCTGAGGGGTGCTGCCACTTAGAGGCCTCTTCTTGGTCATTGAAGACCTTGAAGGCCAGGACAAATGAGATCTTTCTGGGGTGTCTGAGGGCCCTGAGGGGATTTTTGGGAAATTTTCTGGATATCAGGGGAAGACTAAGAGATAAAATGTATATTAATAATAAGTCTGACTTCATTGCTTTCCAGCAATAGGGTGATATAGTGCTGGAGGACTTTGTTCAGATGGGCTAAAAATTGGGCAGGATTTTCATCCTGTTTCTGAGTAATTTCTTTTAGTTTGTCACAATTGACAGCCTCATGGGCTGCTGTCTTTCATCCTTCTAAGAGACACTGAACGATGTGGTTACAGAGGCGGACCCCAGGAGCACTTGTTTGGTAATTCCAATTTGGGGTCTTCCTGGGGGACAGCTCTAGTGCCCTCCAGCAGTGTTTGGTCTGTCTGCCGCAGATCTTCAGTGTGAACCTGGGCTTGAGTCTAGACTTGCTCTCTCTCCTCCCAAGTTAGGGTGGAGGTGAGGATAACATATAAATCATGCCAGGTCAGATCATGCAATTGGGTTAGATATCTAAATTCTTTAGAGTATTTTGTGGGATCTGTGGAGAACAAAGTCAGTTTCTAATGTGTGAGACAGGTCTGAGAAAGAAAAGGGGACATGAACCCTGATAATGCCTTCCATACCCACAACCTCTTGGAAGGAGCATAGAGGTAGCCGTGGTCCGGAAGAGGAAGGTTCAAAGGTGTGGCCAGATCTAGGATGAGGTGGGGAAATTGGGTTTGCTATGTTTCCCTTCCTGCCCAAGTCTACCATGTTTCCTTCCCTGCCCCCCAGAGATGCCATTTTTCCTTTTCTGCCCCCAGGGATGCCATCTTTTTCGTCCTTGTGTGGCCAAAGAAGGAGGGGAGAGAGGGGATGGGGTAGAATTCTGTGGGTAGGGAGGACGGTGGGATATTTTGAAGGGGCAGAAGGGGGAGGATTGTCTGCTGGGTCGAAGGAAGATGGTGAAGATTCAGGAGGCTCAGGGAGGGCTGGTTTGGCCTGTGCAAGGAAAATTTGAGAATTTGAACTTGTTCATTGCAAGATGAACACAAACAAGGAATGTTTCAGAGGAGGAGGAAGGCCTGGACGTAGGGGATCTCCAAGAATTTGCCCAGTCTCCAACAGTAATTGTTGAGGTCAGTGAGGATTGAAAGGTCAAAGGTGCCATTTTCAGGCCATTGTGAGCCATTGTCTAGTTGATACACAGGCCAAGCAGTATTACAGAAAAAGATAAAGCATTTAGGTTTAAGGTTGAGATAGAGCCTTAGAGACTTGAAGTGAGTTAAAAGACAACTTAAAGGTGAAGAAGAGGGGATCCATGATTGAGCAGTCCCCATATCAAAAATGGGACGTAGAAAATAAATGAAGTTAAAGTGAGGATGTAAAGAGAAATTGCGAGGAGGAGGAGGAGGTGGTTGCTGAGGCTGGGATCAGGGAGGTTACCAGGCCTCCGCATATGATCTTTAACCAGCTGGAAAAGAGTGCCTCAGGCCAATGGGAGGGCCTCCACACATGAGGCACTGGACAAGCAAGTCTGACCTCCTGGGGTTAGTCTGTGACCAGTACTGGATTTAGGAGGCCCAGATCACCAGAATTTTTCAGCTCAGAGTGGGGAAAGGGAAGAGAAGTTAAAAAAAGCTCACAGAGGGGCTATATTCAAATGCTTAAGTGGTCCAGAGAAGGAGGGAGAGGAAAAGAGGAATTGGAATGGGGAAAAGAAAAGGGAAGTTTAAAAAGTTCAGAAAAGGGTTCTAGACAAATGCTCACTCACCATTAAATGGATGAGTTTGGGGCAGGGGTTGGAGGAGTCCCCCCCCATTTCCTTTCATCTTGTCAGGGCAAGAGTCCATCTAGTTGGGTCCATTGGGATATATCTCGGCCCCCTGATGGGACTTTTCCCCATCCTGGGTTCTCAGCACCAAATGAGAGGTTGAAGACCGAAAATGAGAAATTATTCTGAGACATGAATGAAAGGATATCAGAATCTAGGTTCTTTGTGGGTAACCAGCCTTTATTCCACTCAGGTGCAAGTGAGCTGAGTTCAAAAAGGAAGTCAACATGTGGGTTAAGGTGAATGTTAATATAAAAATTTGGAGAAAGGCTTGGCACCAGCCTGGGCCAGCCAAACAACAATGATAACTGCAACAAAAAAATAGCCAGGCGTTGTGGCAGGCACATATAGTCCCAGCTACTTGAGAGGCTGAGGCAAGAGAGTCGCTTAAGCCCAAGAGTTTGAGGTTGCCGTGAGTTGGGTTGCCACAACACTCTCTATCAAGGGTGACAGAGAGAGACTGTCTCAAAAAAAAAAAAAAAGAAAAGAAATTCGGAGAGAGAGGGATTGGCACACTTCCTGGGTGTGACATTCAGGCACTCATTCCTTCCTGGGTGGGATGGTTCTATTTAGGCAGTCTCCTACATTGGCCCTATCAGTTGCAGTAGTTCAAGTTAGGTTGTCTTTGTTTAACTAACAAGTAGGTATCACTTCCCTTCTCCCAAACTCTTGTCTTCGGTTTTTCCTGATTTACTGCAAAGGAGGTAGAGGGGAGATTAGCTCAGTGCACCAGCCATGTTGCCCTCAGGTCATTTACTTTGGCGACTGGGGATCAGTTTGAATTGGCCACCTCTCTGTCCTACAGCCAAGTCACCATGGTTGTTGGCTTTCAGTTACCTCAACTCATTGGCCTCTTGTCCAGATAGTCATACAAATAGAAGCTTCTGGTCATCATGGAGAAGGCCTTTTCTGGAGAGAAGAGGTGAAAACCTGGATAGGCACTTTCTTCAAGAAGGGAAGAGGAGCAACTGTGGAGCTTTGAGTTTTCCTGCTGTGTGCCCTGGCAAGGTTGTTGGCAGAATTTCTTTCTGCAGTAGGTCCTTGGTCTCAGAGATTGGAAGAATGAACCCACAGACAACAGAGATCAGTGAGAAGACAGGATTTATTAGAATAGAGAAGGAAGCAAGAATAGAATAAAAAGAATAGAGAAGGAAGCAAGGCATCAGAGCCTCTGGCAGGGGTGAGAGGTAACGGGAAGCAAGTGGGAAATCTCCCCGTGGATCTTTTTGCGTCGGAGGTTTGTACTATTTTATAAATAGGGAGATCTTGAGAATTACATTTGGCTGGGACTTGGCAGACTTCAATGTTGATTAGTGAATGAATGAGGGTATTAACAAATGAATGCCATTTCTCTACCTCTGGGAAAAAGCAGCGGGAATTCCACTCCAGAAGGGGCCTAGCTTACATGAAATGCTGGAAAAACTGCTTTTCTCCTATCTTGCTTGTATTCAGAGAGTGTAGTTTGGAGAGAAAAAGTCTGTTTTCTTGGGCCTGGAAAATGGGGGTCCTTGTTCAGCCCTGAATTGGGGAGCCCTGTGTCAAGGTCAGAGAAGACAGTGCTGGCTATCTAAGATATGAAGAGGCTTTAGGACAAACCATACTGCTTAGGTTCAGAAACACCAAAATGAGCCTAGAAATTGCAGCATTTCCTCTGGTATCTCCGGAACCTAGCCTAACATCACTTTCCTTTCCCTCTCTTTCTCTTCTTCCCACTACCTTATTGTTTCTCTGCAACTCTCATGACTTCTCCATAACATAAAATTGGCAAATGACCTTAGGACTACTGCTGAGACCCAAGTGGAGTAGTTTCCCATAATTTTTCTCTTTTTTTGGAAGGGGACAGGTTTTACTGAGAGACATCAGGGACATGTTACTTTCCTTGAATTTTCTATGGGAAATGATTTCTAAATTTCTTTTATATCTGGAAATAGACATCTGACTCCTGATTTCCCATTTCCCTATCAGAGGCTTTCAGGCAGGGGTATACTGAGAAGACAGGAAGAAAGGGGCTTCAAGGGAGATGGGAGACAAGCCTGGCCTGCTGCATAATGAAGCCTGGAAGGCTTAATGCCAACACTGTGGTCAGCAGGAGGCAGTTCTCCCAGAAAAGAATGGGTTTGAGGTAACCTAGGTAACCAATGACCAATAGAAAATAACAATAATGGCTGGAGGCACAGAGAGACCAATGAAAGAGCTACAATCAATTTCAAAACTGAAAGGAAGTGGGTATTTATACCTCTACACCTGGCCTTTGCATCTCCGCCTCTCACCTCTTCTCATTCATGAGAGGGACCCCACTTCCCACCGTTCTTTGGAAGTGCTCTAGGCTTTCTCTTTATTCTCAAAGAGAAATTAAAATTTCTCTTTGTTATACTAAAACTTGCACAGGTTATGTTTGCTTTCTTTTTTTTTTTTTGAGACGGAGCCTCAAGCTGTCGCCCTGGGTAGAGTGCCGTGGCATTACAGCTCACAGCAACCTCCAATTCCTGGGCTCAAGCGAGTCTCTTTCTTGCCTCCGCCTCCCAAGTAGCTGGGACTACAAGCGCCCGCCACAACGCCAGGCCATTTTTTTGGTTGCAGCCATCATTGTTGATTGGCGGGCCCGGGGGCTGGATTCGAACCCGCCAGCTCAGGTGTACGTAGTTGAGCCACAGGCGCCGAGCCTATGTTTGCTTTCTATTCAGGCTGCATATGTTGCTTCAGTTTTACTTTCAGTTTCTACTCACTTTCGCTTTGGATTCCTGCTGGGCCTCAGTTTAACTTTCTAGTTCTGCCAAATAACCCAACCAGGTCTGCTGGGGTTGGGGAACCAGAAACTCTAAAGCCCAGCCTATCCCAGAAGCCAAGGGATTTCTTGAGCTTTTTATATCAGCCACAGCAGCTAACTTTTCAGCCAAATCTAATCTAGCCTCTCAGTGGAGCCTGTGTGAGACAAGTTCCATTTTCCTAAGAGAAAAACTAAAGCATAACTAATAATTTGTTGCATGCATCCTATGTATATTTATGCTATAGACACTTTTAATGCATTATCTTTAGTCTAATAAAAAATTTAAATGGAGTATTTAAAAATATTTCATTAACCCAAAGAATGAAGGAAAGGAGAATTATAACCACAAAACCCCAAACAAAACAGATATATAAAAAAAAAAAAAAAAAGGATGGACTTAAAAGAAACCATATTAATAATTACATTACATATAAATGAATTATGCCCTCCAATTTAAAAGGTCAATAATGTCAGAATGGATTTTTTTAAAATATCCACTTTCAATATGATGACATAGATAGTTGAATGTAAAATAGTAAAAAAAATACCCTCACGACAGTAAGCATATAAAAGTTGTATTATTAATATAAGTCAACATTTCTTCCTACTGATAAAAAGATCAATTCAATATGAACACATAGCTGTTTTAAATGTGTGTGCCTAATAACACAGCTTCAAAATAAATTAAGCAAAATTGATACAAATTTAAGAGCCAATTTTATTTATAATAGTATCAAAAAATATAAAATACTTCTAAATTTAAAAAAATATTTGGCCAGGTGTGGTGGCTCCCACCTGTAATCCTAGCACTCTGGGAGGCCTAGGCAGACAGATTGCCTGAGCTCACACTTCCAGACCAGCCTGAGCCAGAGTGAGACCATACTCTAAAAAAAAATAGCCAGACATTGTGGCAGGCACCTATAATCCCTTAAGGCTGAGGCAAGAGAATCCCTTAAGCCCAAGAGTTTGAGGTTGCTGTGAGCTGTGACAACATAGCACCCTACCAAGGGTGACAAAGTGAGACTGTGTCTCAAAAAAATATAAGAAAATAAAAATAAATAAATAAATACTAAAACAACCTTTACATTGAAAACTACAAAATACCTCTAAGAAAAAGTAAAGAAATTTAAGTAATAAAAGAGATACACTATGTTCATAAACTGGAAGACTTAATATTATTAAGCTGTCAATTCTCCCTAACTCGATCTATGGATTAAATGCAATCCCAATCAAAATTATAAGAATTTATTTCATAAATGTTGATAAAGTTGATTCTCAAATTTATGTAGGAAAGCAAAAGATTCTAGAGTAACTGGAACAGTTTTTTTTGTTGTTGTTGTTGTTGAGACGGAGTCTCAAGCTGTTGCACTCGGTAGAGTGTTGTGGCATCACAGCTCACAGCAATCTCGAACTCTTGGGCTTAAGCAATTCTCTTGCCTCAGGCTCCCAAGTAGCTGGGGACTACAGGCACCTGCCACAGTGCCCGGCTATATTTTTGTTGCAATTTTCATTATTGTTTTAGTTGGCCCAGGCCGGGTTCGAACCCTCCAGCCTCAGTGTATATGGCTGGTGCGCTACACACTGAGCTATGGACATCGCCCTGAAATAGTTTTGAAGAAGAATTAAGAGGACTCTGATTTCAGAGTTATTCTAAACCTCTGGTAATCAAGATAGTGTCATATTGACATAAAGATAGATAAATAGATCAATGGAAAAAAAGAGAGAAGAGAAATAGACCCAAACATATATGCGGTCAATTGATTTTTGCAAATGTACCAAAACAAGTTAATGCGGGAAAGAAACAGTGCTGGGACCACTGGATAAAAAAATGGAAAAAAATAACTTCAACCCCTACCTCATACCACACCCCAAAATCAACATGACATGAACTAGATAGCTAAATGTGAAACCTGAAATGGCACTGCTTCTAAAAGAGATATAGGAAAATCTCTTTACAAGCAAGTTATTTTTCTAACCAGGAAAGTTACAGCATGGATGAACTTAGAAGGTTATCCACATGGGTGAAATAGCAATGGCAGTGATAGGAAATTTATTATGCACAGAGAATTTGATCAAATAAGTAAATAAAATGCCAGGGGTGACTCACATCTGTAATCCCAGTACTTTGGGAGGCCAAGACAAGAGGATCACATGAGCCTATGAGTTTGAGGTTGCAGCAAATTATGATATACTGCAACCAGTCTTGACAACTGAATTACACCTTATCTCTAAAAGTAAAAAAGTAAATAAATAAAAGAAAATAGAAGACCAGTTTTCTGCCAGAGAAAACTCAAATGAATCCTATGGTGTGTTGGATTTGAATTTGAGGCATTGATGTGAACTAATAATCTTCAATATGCAGAGATAACTATAGAAATAAATACAAAGATCAGAAATATATATATTTGTGTGTGTTGCATTCACTATATCTTTCCATTGTTGAGAGGGCCTGAGAATAGCCATTCTTTAAAAGCAATAAGCACAACTTAGCTCTCAGATCTTCGTTTCTGAATGCCATTCTCCACTAAATAGAATAAGTATTGCTTGAAGAAAGAGCTTATTTCAGGCCTTGGACAGCAAAAGTACAACATGAGCCTGGAATACCTTATGCCACAAAGTAAGGCAGTATACAAAGCATTATAGAGCCATGTCAAAGAAACCATCTAGCAAGAACCTCTGATTGCCAATCTGACAATTTGAGTGTCAAAATCAAAAATGATAGCAATGAATTATAACCCAGTGAATAAGATAGAAATACAAGAGTCCACAGGGACTTAATAAATTAATGAAAAAACTGAATGTATGGTGAGAAATGAGATGTTTACATAATATCTAATAACTTTCTAACAAAAATCTAAACTGCGATGGAAAAATAAGCAACTTTAGAGTAGAGAAACCTTACAGACACCACCTTCATCCAATGATCAAAGTTAAGATCACCAGTTACAGGAAAACTAAAATCCTGTGTCACCTTCCAGGATGCCATGGAAAGAATACAGCTTCACTTCTGTGATATTCTTGTCAAAGATGCATGAGTTTAATCATGAGGAAACATCAGACAAACCCAAATCAAGATACGATACATTCTACACAATACCTGGCTTATTATCCTCAGAAGTTTCAAAGTAAAAGACTGAGAAATTATTTCAGACTGCAGGAGACTAAAACCTATGATAACTAAATGCAATGAATAATTCTGAACTAGACTCTGTTGCTGTAATGGACATTACTGAAAAATAGGTGAAACTTGAGTGGGTTCTTTTTGACAGCTGTAATTATAGTTATGTGGGGAGAGCACCTTTACACTAAAATACCTGGGAATAATTAGGGTACTTTACTCTCAAATGGTTCAGGAAAAAAGTCTTTACGTTATACTTATTTTTTCCATAAGTTTGGGATTGTTCCAAGAAAAATATTGTAAGGGGAAAAGTGTAGGGAGTTCTAGGGTAGAAGCATATCACTTTCCTATGTGTTCTTGGCCCGTACATAGGCGTCCCTCCTCCAGCTCTCCCAGCCACCGATGATGGGGCCTGTCACAGGAGCAGCCATCTGAAGAAGCAATCCTTATTTTCTGGAAATGGAAAGACATATGACTGGCATTTGTTCCACAGGCTCTTGGAGATAAGGGTATTTCTAAAATTCCTTTTTTGGAAACTTAGAGTGTGGGTCACCTTTGAATGAGCTTTAACTCTTTTAGAAGGTAGATTGAGGCCCTACCTCTTAAAAAGGTAAAACAGGAGGTGGGGATGGGGATGAAGAGGACCTGATAGAATAGAATATTTGCAATCCGTTATAGGTGAATGCAGATGTGTTGGTTATTCTTCATCTGCGCCCTTCCCCTGACCTCCACTCTGTTCTTCCTTTTCTTCCCTGCTTTGCACTCTAGGAAGCTGACCCTGCAGAGGGCATGGTTCCATTGCCACCTAGATTCTACTTGGCTTGTTTTGCCAGTGGGAGGCGGGGCAGGATGGGAGAGTGGGAGGAGAAAGTGCCTTAGTGCTTCCTCCCCTGTTCGCTCCATGCTTTGGCTCTGGTGTCCTGGCAGTGGCATCACTCCATGTCTCCATTGCTTGCTGGAGCCTCCCACCATGCTGCCAACTCTCACCGGGCTCTGGTTCACCCTAACCCTACTCCTGACCCCATGCCTGGTTGGTGGCAATGGCTTTCCCAGCACATAATTGTTTTAGGAATGTGCTTTTCCACCCTGAAAGGCAAAAACTAAGAAATATATTATGACCTTAAAAAAGCTAAATATCCTGAGTAAGAGCCTTCCTTTCACATAACAAGAGTGGTTTTAAGTTAAGTGGTTTCCAGAACTGATTCTCTTTGCTTTGTGATAAGCCGTGTGGGAAACTGAGTCCAGATGAAGCAGCTATGAAGGTGTAGGAGATGGTTTGATTGTTCCATATATTCATTGCCCCTGCTTGAAGGAGGATGGTAAACCTCAAACACACAACACGTGGGTTGATTTGGCAGTGACACAGGAGCAGAAGGGACAGGAGCTCCTGCCAGCAGAAGCTGTAAGAGTCAACCAAGAGTTCTCTTGGTTTTCTTTTCCCTGTGCTGGAGCCCAGCACCATCCCAGGAGGTGAGGTGATCTTCAGCCTGGGTCCCAGAATGATGAAGATGTGGAGAGGAGCTGAGCTAACCTGAGACACCGTGTTGTATGAGGAAGAAATGATCCTTCGTTGTTGTGAGCCTCTGGATTTTACATTGTAACCACAGCATGGCCTGGGTTAAGCTGACCAATACAGAAGACACTTCTCGTGGGTTATCCATTTTTAAAATATCAGGGAATCTTGTAGAGTCTCCACCAGTGATATGACACTGGTTATACATACCTCTATAGAGGATGAGAGTTCCTTGAAGGTAGCCAGCTTCTCTTGTTCTGATTCCATTGCCCAGTAAGCCACTGAGGATGGTATGTCTGTGAAGTGAGATGGCCTGGATCAGATGGAAGAAAGACTGGTCTACTTGACAGCTGTAAGTAACAAATTGACCTTCTGCGTTTATTCAAATTGCTTAAACTAACTGTGCTTTTCTGCTTCCTCATCTGTAAACTGGGAATAATAATAGCACTTATATAGCATTGCTGTGAGGATTATGAGACATTATATGGAAAGCGCTTTGAACAGTGGCTGGCCCAGAGTAAGTGCTAGATGATTGCTATTAGTATTGTACATCAGGCTCTGTGAGCTTGGTTAATGTGACTCTGCCTTTGAGAACTGATGCCTTGTCACTGTGCCCCTAAAACAACCTAAGAATAAGACCCTGAAGAGTGACAAATTTATCAAGCTGTACATTACTTTGCTGGGACCTCACAGCCAGAGTCCTTAGGTGGTAGCATGCATACCTCATGTTGCCATGGGCTTTAATATTTGAAACTGCAAGCAAGGATTATATAAAAATCTATGTCAAGTGCCTAATAAGTGACGAGTACACAGCCTTCCCTGAATCAATGGTAGCCTTTGTCTCTTTTCTAAAACAATATAAAGTCTTTGAACTGCCAACTAGAAACCACAGATTGGGAAGGGATGCCTAGCAGCCCAAGGAGACAGTGTTCCTGGGCACACTTTGCCATGTAAGAATCTGCAGTCATCTAATTTCCACTGGGTTTGCAGACTGAAAGAAGTTTGGGGGAAACTATAGTCTTGCCAACTGATATTGTGACTTGACGCCCAAGTTATAGAGACCTGTGCTGAAAGACAGCACCAGCCCTTTCCCACTTGTATAGATCCTTGTTTTTCTTCAAGATGCAGCCTAAATGTCACCTCTTCTCTGGAGCCTCCCCAGACTCCCCAGGTTGAGTTACTCAGATTCGCTGCTGCTTTCTTGTAGAACTTTCCCTCTCTCACGCAATTGTGTTCCTACATCTGTCACCTTCTACTGACTAATAGCATCTTAGTGACCTTTTTTGCATCCTACAAGCAGCACAGTGCTTGGCACATAGTAGGTGCTCATAAAATATTTGTTGTTGAATTAATACAATGGGTTTCTCTCATTTTCCTCCCTTAGCCTGGAGCGAAGGCAGATGAACCTTCAGAGCCCTTTGAGGGGCAAAGAGAAAAGTCAGGTCAAACGTGGGGGAAGGTGACTGCCTCCCCTTTCACAGCTACTTCAAAAACATGCTTTTGGAACCTTGTACCATGGGGGATTTAAAGCACTTGAGTACCTAGAGCTCTAGGAGGTATATGTCTTTGGATAAGATATTGTGATACCAAACATGCATTCAACAAACCCTTACCATGAGTCAACACGTGCCAGACATGAGTGAGAGTCAGTTCCTATCCTCATGAATCATACAAGTCAGGCAGAGACAGATCTGGACACAGCTCACGACAGTACTGTGTAACAGGTGCTGGGACAGAGGGGAGCACAGGGCCCCACGGAGGAGCACAGAGGAAAGGACAGTTAATGTCAAGGCCAAGATCTGACTGTGGAGCCAAGTTGCTTTCGGGGAGAAGAGTCACAGTTCTCTGACAGAAGAAGACGGTCCTCCGCAGAGGGGTATCAAAAGAGCAGAAACGGCAAGAGCATCTCCACTGTCTGGAAGCATGTGCACTGACTCCCAGGCCTGCCAGGGTCTTCCTGATACTGCAGGCGCCTGCATGATGCATCTTCCAGTTGGGGCTCTGTCCTGTGCCCAGCAATCACCAAGGAACCGCCTGACTCTACTATGGCCGCAAGCAAGGCAACCCCAGGATTCTCGCCATCACCCTGCTGCTAGGAAGCAAAAGAGGCCACTGGAAAGTAGACACAGATCCATAAGATACCAGCTCTCTCTGCCTGAGAGTGAACAAAACCCACACTAGCAAAGAAATAAGAATTTCCACCAACACTTTTATTATTATTGAAAACATTTTGAATGAAGCAAAGAAATTAACAAAATGTATATAAAAATATACTTCTTTTAGAAAAATCACAAGTGGACAATAGACTTTTGGAATAGTTCTTCTGATTACCCAGGGAAGATGCAATATTTATTTAATAGTAAACTGCATTTGGGCAAAACCAGCCGCTGCACTGGGCCATGAGACATAAGCAGCCCTAACACCACCTGAGCACTCAGAGTAGAAGAAAAGCTTGACAAACAGGCGAGGGAGAGCAGCAAGAGAGCCCAACCAGCAAACCAGGGCTGGGAGGCTGGAAGGTGCTGGGGCGATGCATCGGGAGCCAGGAGCACAGCATGGGCTGAGGAGGGGGAGTTGCCAGTTATTCTTGTCTTGTAAGGTGTCACCAGGATATGAGGACCTGGGCCATCTGCAGTACAGCTCCTGTGTGCATGTTTGTTTTAAATCAATTCATATTTAACTCACTAAACTAACTTCAGTGGGAGTCATCCTTGTGTCTGCAGGCACAGGGAGACCAGAGAGAAGAGGCCCAAACCAGCAAAGCAGTTTCTCATATTAAGCTCAATTAAGCACCTGGTGAGCCGGGGGTGGGAAGGGGACAGGAAGGGTGAGGCTCAGGCCTGCCCCAGGGAGCTCCCACTCCTATCTGATGGTGGGACTGGCCATCAGAAGACTTTTCCACGTGGCCCATGATTGGGACAAAGCAGCAGGACTGTTTCCACATGTGGGCGATCAGGATAGTGTTACAGAGGTCACTATGACTTGAGAAGGGAGTTAGGGGTCAGGCAGAGCTGGAAAGTGTGCGAGAAAAGTCCCACAAGGACGTGTGCAGCAAGAATGGGAGGTCAATATGTGGGCAGTTGGGGGAAATGAGCCGGAGGCTGGAGGCCAGGCCGATGCAGTATTTTTCACATACTTATTTATTCTTTCTGTCATGCCACAAAAGGTGTACTGAGTGCAAACCCTCTGCCAGGTGCTCCCGCAGGTGCTGGGCACGCAGCCCCTCTGGGGCTGGCGCTGGCTCCCTGGAGATCTCGGAGCAGGGGTGCCCCATGCTCCACGCTGTGCTTCTTGGAGCTCCTGCCAGCTAGTAAATAGTACACTGCATTTGGGGGAGACCAGCTACATGGGAAGTGGAAGCTGCCGCCTGGTCCAGGGTGAGGGCCAGGCCCTGAACTAGGTGTGGCAGTGGAGAAGTGTCTGTCACAGGACAATGTGGTTGGCCGGGTCACTGACAGAGGGACTGCCTTCCTACCGCCTTGCTGCAGCCAAGTCCCCCTGCAGTCACAGGGGAAGAAGCATCCCATCAATGTCTAGGGTGGAGGGGCAGGGGCAGGAAAATGGGGCTTGGAGAGGATAGGGAGGCCGGGAAGTGAACCCCTCCTCCTTCCTCCACCCCACCCCACAGCAGGATCCCGTCACCGTCACCGGCCAGGGGGAGCAGGGGATTCGCGCCCATAGCCCCTCCGGTCTTCATGCCCGTAGCTGTCCCCATAGCCCCTCCGGTCTTCCTGCCCGGAGCTGTCCCCATAGCCCCTCCGGTCTTCATGCCCGGAGCTGTCCCCATAGCCCCTCTGGTCTTCATGCCCGTAGCTGTCCCCATAGCTCCTCCGGTCTTCATGCCCGTAGCTGTCCCCATAGCCCCTCCGGTCTTCATGCCCGTAGCTGTCCCCATAGCCCCTCCGGTCTTCATGCCCGGAGCTGTCCCCATAGCCTCTCCAGTCTTCATGCCCAGAGCTGTCCTTCTCCTCTTCCCTCCCTCTGGAAAGCTCTCTCAGCTGCTCTGGTGGCTCCTGGTAGGCTGCCCGATTCCTACAATTACGACAGAATAGAAGGATTTTCCCTCAGTTGGGCCTCCAGGGAGCTGGGCCTACTGCACGTTGTGGGAAGAGCAGCCATCAGACTTGCCAGTCCCCCTCCACCCCCACAGCTGCAACAGGATACTGGGCTAACGGTCAGAGCTGAGAGTGGATAGGAAGGGACCACAAAGGTGTTCCACTCACGAGCTGAGGGCATTTCAGGCTCAGGCAGGAGCTACTAGCCAAGGAGGGGCTGGCCCTCGGACAGAGGCTCCAGCCCACTCTTGGCTCTGGACACTCCCCAGGCAGCCCTGTCCTCTGGCCTGGGAAAGTCCTGGGATTATAGGCACACTTTGGGATGGTCCGGTTATTCCTTTCCTCTGCCACAAAGTGGGGGTAACGTCCCCCAGGGTGTCGCAAGTGAGAGAAGCTCTCAGAAGTCGGGATCCTTATTTCCCATCAGCTCAGACCCTTCCAATAGGCAGCCCGCCCAGACACTCACGGCCTGGCGTCCTCCCTGTCCTCAGCCTTGTCGTCGCTCCCCCGGCAGCAGCAGCAGTAGATGATGATGCCGATGATGATGAGGGCCCCAGCCAAGCCCCCCGCGATGCCCGCATACAGGGCCACGTTCATGGAGGCTGCCAGAGGACAGGGCAGCTGTACCTCCAGAGCTGGCCTGGGCCCCGCCCTCCTCTCAGCCCAGGGAGCCACAGCCACCAGCTTCTGACGACACTCGGGAAAGGCATGGCCTTACGGGACTGTGACCCCACACGGCCAGGGAATACTCTTTTGGGATGGAAGTGCAATAAGGACAGACAGACCAACAGCTCCACGTCTTAACACTCTCTGGGACACCCGGCTCTGGAAGAATCCTCGGTGTCAGCCCTGCCAGCTCCTGGAGCTACCCAGGGCGCCTCCCTGCCACAATAAGATTGGGGCCAGAGTCTGCGGCAGCTGGCTCTGGGCACTTACCCCCTGCTTCTCAAGTGGCCCACAGGGGAAGAACTGAGGAAGTCTCCAGAAGTCCTCGGCTCCACTTCCAAAGAACCAGTGGGGCAGGACTGGCCTCAGAGCCAAGAGAGTCAGGGACAGGAGTTGTCCTGCCTAGGCCACCACAAATCTCCTGCAGGGGAATGGCCCTAAAGCGGCTGGCCGACTCATTTCCTTGGTGGTCTCACAGCTGACTCTTAGGCCCCCCGGCCAGCCGGCTTCCGGCCTTTGTCACCCCTCCCTCCCAAGCTGCTCTTACGCATTCTGACGGCCACTGTGATGTTGCAGGACTCCTTCCCCACCTCGTTGCTGGAGATGCAGATGTAGTAGCCAGATGTGTCTGTGGAGATGTTCTTAAGGGAGACGGGCTGGCCGGAGACTGGGGAGGAAGAACAGTCAGGGGAGGAGGCGGCAGGAATCAGGGGCCCGGGCTCCCGGGGAGGGACATGCTCTGCCACTGAGCCTCTCCCGGATGTGGTCTCATCTGTAAGAAGGAGAAAATCTCCTCCTCTCAGGCTGTGGGACCACTGAGTCAGGAGCGATGCTCGGCACTGAAGAGCTGCGAACTCAGTCAGGGACCTGGGTCTGACGTCTGCCTCTCACACTTATTTTGGGGCCTTTGGCAGGTAACTTAGCTTCATTAAAGCTTCGTTTCTTCACCTATAATGGAAATAACAGTGTCTGCCTCACAGGGGACTTGTGAACATTAAAGGAGCTGCTGCTAATAAGTCTAAGCCACAATGGAAGGGCAGCCGTGTAGTGAGAGCTCAGGAAACATGACACAGCTAAAGGGAATGTTTCAGACAGTGCGATGTGAGAATGCTTTATAATTAGAAGATAATATTGCCACTTTGATAATCTTGAGAAACTGAATCCCTTACTTGGACTCATGTGAAAGAGCTTAGGAAATCAAAAAGCCTGATCTCCGGATTTCTGTCACGAGGAGGGTATATGTGAGGGGTGTGTGTGGTGTGTATTGTAGGTGTTGTGTGTGTGGTGGTGAGGTAGGAGTATGGTAGAGTGTGTATCTAGTTCACGTAGTGTGTGGTGAGCATGCATGTAGCATGTGGTATATATGTGATATATGTAGGGGGTGTGTGTGAGGTGAATGTGTGGGGTGCAGTGAGTGTAAGGCGGGCCGTGTGTGGTGTGGGTTGAGAGGGTGAGTGTGTGTGGTGTGTGTGCAGTATGGTGTGAGGGGATGAGTGTGTGTGGTGTGCATGTGTATGAGTGTGTATGTGGTGTGCAATATATGTGGGTGGTGTAAATGACGTGTGTGGTGTTTGTATTGGGGTATTAGTGTGTGTGGTTTGTGTGTGGTGTATGTGTGAAATGTGGGCAGGGTGTGTGCATGGTGTGGATGGGTGGCGTTGGGGTAGGATGGAGGCGTCTGCTACCTCTTCAGGAGGCCATTTTGTTTTTTTAAGCGGGGGCACCTTATCCAGAATGTGTGCGTGTGAAATCGCTTCATCCTCCTGACTCCAGGGGAAAGGACAACGGTGAGAGACCTTCCCTCTAAATTTACAATCTATGAATTTCTTCATCTTAAAAGAGGGAGCTTTACGCTTGGACATATGAATAAGTCCTGTCCTCAAAGATGCTTTGTCATGATTGCTTTTTGACAGAAGAGTTAGAGACCTGCGTCCTCTGATTTAGGCCCAGGGCCAGCCATGTATGATCCCTGCTGCCACCAGGTGGTTACACTCCATCCACAGGAGATGGCCCAAATTGCAGATAGGATCCCACCACTGCTCTGTTTCAGACATTTCAGTGGCTGCATATAATCCTCAGTGACAAATTCCAGCTTTTTCATGCAACAAGGTTACAGATCTGGCCCTGCTAGCTTCATTTATTTATTTATTTACTACTTTCCCTGACGTCCTGCAGGGAAGCAGCCTTCTCCCTGCTCCCCCGCCTGTCTCTTGCAAACTTGTATCTCCAGCCTTTCCTTGTCCGGATGTGCTGCTCAGTTGGTACATGTCCTCAAATATAATGTCCTCTCAGTTTTCCAACACTCTGGTATGAAGGAGTGTGGAACAAATATCTCAATCTCCTATTTCACGGAGGGAAATGGAGGCTTGGAGAAGTGATGGGACTTGCTCCAGGTTGCAAAATTGAGAAATGACAAACTGGAACAAAAATCCCATTTTAGGTCTTGAACTTTCTGGGGTCATTAGCCACTTTCTTTTTTTATAAAAACTTTATATTCTAAAAGCAATATATGTTCATTATAAGAATTTATACTATGTAATGTCAAACTATTTCAATTGAATTCAATACAGAAAACATGCTGATCACAGGTATAAAGAACATGACGAAGGTGCCCGTCCTCTTTGTGTTTCCAGCCAACAAAAGAAGAAAGACATGAAACAATGGTGATTTCGAGGGGGGTTACTGTTCAAAATAGAGCTGCTATTTTAGCTTACATGAGAGGATTTAATCTCATCCAAAAAGTCAAGGAAAGCCTGTACGAAGAAGAGAGAATGAGATAAAAATCATTCACAATCATGGGTGGCACCTGTGGCTCAAAGGAGTAGGGTGCCAGAGGTGGAGGTGGTGGGTTTAAACCCAGCTCCGATCAAAAACTACAAAAAAAAAAAAACATTCACAATCAGCTTGGTGCCGGTAGCACAGTGATTATGGTGTCAGCCACATCCACGAGGTTGGCGGGTTCACACATGGCCTGGGCCAGCTAAACAACAATGACAACTGCAACCACAACAACAAAAGCCAGGCGTTGTGGCGGGCGCCTGTAGTCCCAGCTACTTTGGAGGCTGAGGCAAGAGAATCGCCTAAGCCCAAGAGCTGGAGGTTGCTGTGAGCTGTGACACCACAACACTCTACCCAGGGTGACAGCTTGAGACTCTGTCTCAAAAAAAAAAAAAAATCATTCACACTACCTAGAAATAACAGCTCTTTGACTGGCTTTTTTTCTTCCAGCCTTTTCACCCGTGTTGTCTTCAAAGTCTTCCCTTGAACCACAGGACGCTACTCTCTGGTGTTCATTCTCTATAAAATGCTGCCCCTTCTATCCTAGGATTCCTCACCTAATGCATTTTCTGGAATATTGTGTGCAAGTGATACTGACATGTGGTACTGAAAAAGAGGTCCATAATCACCACAAGTTTAGAAATCACTGAGTTAAGATTAAATAAGTTTTTTAAGGGCAAGGCTTGCAGAGCTCTTAGTATGCTAATGAGCACTGGGAATCTCTGATAGGAGGTTATGGTATTAATAACCTCATTTTCCAAACTAATTGTATTTTGTTATTTTTAAGAGGCATCTTGTAGGAGCACACTTTGGGACATGTTCTGGACCCACTTAGAAGGTCTAGAACTCATAACAGAGTCCCACAACTTGGGAGTGTAAAACTCAGTCCACGTGTTTGGAGTCCACAGCACACTGCACACAGACAGGATACTCCTGGGCCTTGATTAGGGGACCACTTTGTAGTCCACTGAGTCAACACCATCCTTCCCTGGTTCCCTGATGCAAACAGTGGACCTTAAAAACTGATGTTTTACTGGATGAACCAGTAAACATCATGTGCCATAGGACCTACTTTGATTCTAAATTGGGGCTCCTAAACCCCTTTTCCTTTAGAAAGGGAGTAGTAATTTCTGAAATCCAGAAAAACTAATGTTTCCGCTGCAGTGGTGACACCTCGTGGTCTGGATGGGGAATGCAAAGGAAAGTAACCTCCCACCTTGACTCTGCTCTGGGTGTGGAGAGATTCTCCTCCAGGGAAGCTCAGGTCTTACCAAGACGCTAAAGCCAAGTTGACAAGATCTAAATTTTCTGCCCCCCTACCCTGACCCTAAGGCTTGTCAATAAGCTCAGGATGTCACCTCTCACCCAGGGCCCTCAAGATCCGTCTTGCACCCATCCCCACCTTTCATAGCCTCCCCCTGCAAAGTACTCCAGTCCCCAGAATTCCCCCCTGCCATTTCCTTGATATACAACTTCCTATTTACTTGATGCATAAAACCCAGCTGACTGGGACACAGATTACAAAGCATGTTCAGAGCTGTCACATAAGTGATTTCTTCCTATCCTCTTCATGGCTTTGAGAGAAGGTAATATTATGATCATACCAGTTTCTTTCAAATGATGATACTAAAGGTCAGAGAGGCTATTAATGATTTACAGTGGAGAATGCAACGCTCAAATCCTTGTTTTCTTGTTCCAGAGTCCCTGATCTCACTGATAACTTGTTTGCACTGATTACTCGGTCAAAGGAAACAATCTCTAATGCTGGAAATTCTGTCTTCAGATGTAGAAGGGTGGGGGAACACCCTCTTTCCAATCATCCATGGTAATCTGAAATATTTTAAAGGTCATAAATAGGTTTAGATTGACCCATAGGGGAAGAAGATGTCGATAGAGTCTCTTAGGCTCTGTGCAGCAGGGTGCAGACAAAGACTTTGAGAACCTCACCCAGCAACACCATCCAGGTTGTGTTGGTATTACCGTTAACCACGTTCTTTTCCATCAATCCCAGGTCCCCAGCCTAACTCTGAGAAAATATCAAGTAGAGGCAGAATAAACCTTTGAAAAAGACAGAAAAATTTCTCTCTTTAACCTCTTTTCATGTCCTCAGAGTTCTCCCCCTTGGAGTCACTGAAAAGCTAAATTTTGGCTTCTACCCAGCAGAGAAGTCTCCCGACAGGAGCAGGAGAACTGCAGCCAGGTGTTCATTTGTGAGGATGTTCAGGGTGTGGTGGTGTCAGTGGAGTCAGAGATGGATCAGAATGAATAGGGGATGGAAATGGAAACTCCTCGCCCCTGGGAGGAGCTGCAGAGTTAGACTTGGAGCCTCAAATGTATACTTAATCATAATCATAATGATAGAGTAATATAGCATTATGGACATAATCATAACAATATAATCATACATCATTATCAACACAATCATAACGATATAATAATATAGCATTATGGTCGTAATCATAATCAAAATTAAACCCCCACCCAGTGCTTTTGCACAAAATGGTTGTCAATAACAACTACATTCAAGAGAACTGAGGTATGAAGAATAGAGAAAACAATTTAACAATTATTATGTGCTTCCACTGAGTGCTTTCCATGAATCATTTTTATTTCTCACCAGAACTATGAGGGAAGTATTGTTGTGAGAAACCAGCGCTTGGAGAGATGGCCTAAGATGTCACAGTGGTAACAACAGGGTGGTGGAATGGAGAGAGGGGCAGCCTCCAGGAGCTCTGATTGGTCATCCCCAGTCTCCCCTGGCAGGCCTAGCCAATCAGCTGCACCTTGATGTGGGAGCCACCTTCCCCACTGACCCCATTACCTACCTGGTTGGGGCAGTGGCCGCTCCTGGTTCAAGACATTGTAGCTCTTCCAGCTGTACTGAGGGGCTGGGGAGCCCTCCTTTGATTGGCAGGTCAGCTGGATATCGTTCCCAATTACAGTTTCTCCCTGGATGGTGCAGTCTGGCTTGGAAGGTGACACTGTAGAGGAAGATCAAAGAGCAGCCGTATGTCAGGTGGGGCTTGGTGACAACCAGAAACAGGTACAAACTGCCTTGTTTGTTTAAAGGCAGAGAAATCCATAGTTTAGTGTGAGATATAATGCTGTAAAACAAATTCGCTCCCAAAATATCTGTTTGGTGGCCTGACCTTATTACAGAGAGGCAGTACATACAGCAGGAAGCATCATGTTCTGGTTACAGTAGGTGTGGTTTCATGTGTTCCTCTAGTTTAGACTCATAGGATTTTAGAAATAGTGCAACATGACCATTATACAGATGGGGATACTAAGGCCTAGAGAGGGCAGTTGCTTATGGGCCCTAGCAGAGCTGGGACTAGATAGAACCCAGGTCTTCTGACTCCAGGCCCAGTGTACACTCCACCAGCTCACATCAATCCATCTGTCCCTTTTAGGGAAATCCTTAATCCCTCTGAACTTCAGAGTTCCTATCTGTAAAATTAGAAGACAACAAATCTTTTCTGTAAAGGGCCAGATGGCAATATTTTAGGCTTTGTAGACCATTTATCATCTCTGTTGTATTCTTTTCCTTTTTAAATAATGATTTAGAAAAGTTAAAAAAAAAAAAAAGGCTGTGGCCTGAATTTGGACCCCGGTTTGCCTACCCCTGGGTTAAACGATCTCAGAAGCCCTTCAACTCTAACTTCTTAGGAATGTTCTCTTCAGGTTAAGGCATTACCCGCTTCCAGTGCTCTGCTGATGGAATGCAATTGCCTATGTGCCTGGTGCTAGGAGGGACTGAAGGGTAGGGATAAGTGCTGGGTGGAGAATGGGACGGAGGGGGCAGGAGGCAAATGTAAGAACAGGGAAGCCCGCAGAGAGGAGGTTACAAACCGAGCAGCAACCTCAACTCACAATCCTAACCCCATTTCTTGAGCCTTTCACTCAGTGTTGTTAATGCACCATTGTGTACAGAGGTTCGTTCTGCAAACCTTATTGGGCACCTACTGTGTGCCTGACAGTGCTGGGCACTAGTGTGACACAGCGAGTTAGTCAAAGGATGCAGTGGGGGCAAAAGACAAGTGTGTGCACAGTGACCAGGCAGGAGGCAAGGCTGCTAGGACAGGGAGGGCACAATACAGCATCAACTGTGACCTGAAGCTCCGGAGTGTCATTGGGATGACAATCAGAGCTCCTGAAGGCTGCCCCACTCCCTATCCCACCACCCTGCTGTTACCAGTGTCAACAGAGCCAGTGGTGGAGGTGGTGACGGTTATCAGAGAAAGAGAGGTGAGGTCACTCTAGGCAGAGCAAACAGCATGTACAAAGGGTTCAGGGCAAGAAGCACGCAGTACGCTAGAGATTTCAGATAGTGTCCGTGGTGTGAGAAGGGGAGGACAGTTGTTATTGGAATCCCTGGGTTCCCTGTGTCTTCTGCGTCTTTCTTTTCATGCGCCCTGGGATGGCTCACTCACCCGAGGAACAGTGCCGCCCATTCTATAATCCAGGTACTTGGTAGGTCACTGAGCAAAGGCGGGCATCCAATCTCAGCGCCTCCTAAAATCATCGGGAGAAGCTCTCTGCACACACCTCTTCCCTCTGTCCACCAGCTACAGTGTTTCCTCTTGAAAACAGGCAGGCCCTTGTAAGGTGTGCCAACGTGAGGGCCAGCCAGGAGTGGGGCAAGCGGACGAGAAATAAGAGGCCCTCCCTTACTGCCACTCCTGCTTCAACAGTCCTTAAAGCTAAGAGGGCCAGGGTCCAGGCCCAGGCTGCATCTATCCTGTCCCAGACTCTTGGACTGGAACACAGTTGAAAGAGGGCAGCTGCCACTGAGGACCACTCCAACTCACGGCTCTGCTGCCCAACCTGCTGGCCCGGCAAGCAGGCCCCTGGGGGTACAAGAGAAGGTGAACACCTCTCCCAAGGTACTCTGTCTAGAACAGGTTTACTGGACCAAACTTTATCTCCTGAGCTCTTCAGAGGTACAGAAACATCCCTCCCCACCTTGTTCCCAAGAATGCCTTTAACAAGAGGCTAAGCCTGGCCCTAAATACCGAGACCACGGAGAAGTCCCAGGCCAGCCCAAAGGCATACTGAGTGTGCATGGGTGACAGCAGAGCCTGTCTGCCACTGGGTTTCTTTAGGATACGAAAAGGGAAAGAAAGTGACTAATGCCCACTGGCAACTACAGAAGCATAAAAGAGCATCTGAACGGGCCCAGCCACCAGCTCTGCTTCAAGCTGCCATTTGCGAAGCCTAGGAAAGCTGCAAAGAGCAAAGCCTTAATTCTCTCCAGAGGCGGGAGTAGCAACGGACCAGCTATCCCTAAAGAGCTCAGCTTTAGGAAGGAATGTGTTGGTCCCCTGACCCCCAACCTCAGTCCCCAAACTTCGCTCCAGCCTCAGGGCAGGCACCAAGCCTCACTTGTCACCAGATCCCACCATCGAAAACAAGGAGGACCTTGAATCTGATATAGTTCAAATGTCCTTCCACGCACGAAGGGGCCGTGAGACCTCCAGGGCTGGATGTCTGATTCTCCGCAGGCGGGTCTCACCTCCTAAGCAGAATGCAAATAGTATTTATGGGGCAGAAGCGATGGGAAGGAGGAGGGGCCCCGCGGGCTCCAAGACGTCTCCGAAGCCCGCCACTCCGTCTGCAGACGTCAGGGGGAGCCAGAGGCCGGGGAGACGGACGGCAGGTCGGGTCGGTGACCCAGACCGCGCGCCCCCGAAGCGGGGGCTGAGGGGCTCGGGGGCAGAGGCCACCTGGGAGCTTCCTGCTCTCTCAGTTTACTGGAGGTCACTCAACCCGAGTAGGCCGGCCCCGTATAATTAAAGTCCTATGCTTGAAAATAGCCTAGCTGCAAAGCCATTTGGAAAGAAAACTTTTTTTTTTTTTTTTTTTTTAAGATTTGCCCTGGATTTGTTTTCTTTTTTTCTTTTTGGTACTGGATTTGTTCACATGTACTACAAAATGGGCTCCGTCCCTCCCTCTTTTTCTTCCTCCTTTCCTCCCTTCCTTCTTTCTTTTTTTAAAAAAGGACAACATCGATTTGGTGAAACTCGTATTTCACCAAGTTCCATAAACTCGTATTTTCCGTCTTAGATGGGGGAAGGGAGATGGGGCATTTATGCTTATGGAGAGGAGGGTAAAGTCCACGTTAATGCTGACATTCCCAGAAGGAAATGGACTTTATACCCGCCTGGCAAGCACACACATTTGTGCATGTGCGTGTGTGTGTGTGTGTGTAGGGGGGGTATTGAATTTTTCATATCAAAAACAAAAGGAAGCAGCTTTCATATCTATCAGTGTGGAACAATTGAATAAATCACAGTATGTCCATGTGATGAAATGTATGCTGTTAACAGGTAGACCTGTTCATCTGGAGAAATGTGCAGGAAATGTGTGTTAAAGAAAAGTGAGTTGCAGAGTGATCTTCATTATATCCCATTTTTTTTAAAGAAAAAGAGCAGAGTATGTAAGTGCGTGCATGTTGGGAAGCATGGAAGATGCCACTGGCTCCCTCCTGGTGATGGGGTGGAAGGAGGAAACCTTAGTTATTCTGTAGACAGTACTAGTTTGTATAATTGTAGAGTTCGACTCACTCTGTAATGCTTTCAAAAAAGCGGCCACCTTATGCAGTTAAAAATAAAATCTCATCAAGTAATGTAAAGGGGGAGGCGAAGAAAAATGTTTAACACTTTTGGTTTAAAGTGTTGCTACCTCCCAGGGGTGGCACCGTTTCTTATACTGGACATAGAGGAAGTGTTGTTTAAGTGACAGTTATTTTCCAAAAATGTGTGTGTTGGGCTGAGGGTATGCAGATACGGCATGAAGGGTTTGCACTGGGTGGCTGAAGTCAGGACAAGGAAAGGTGTCCTCCCTGTAAGAGAGTCTTAATCCTGCCCTCAGAGGACCCAATTAAGGCCCAATAAGTCTTTGCAATAGGAGTTAAGATTTTCCTCTTGATTCTTTTTATAGCTATTGTATGAAAATGAGAAGAGTGGTTTTGGGGGAGGGAACACCAGGCAGAGCAGGACCCACTCCAAAGCAGGCTTCTCCTGGCCTTCAGGAACACCTGCAGTTTGTGGAGAGCTCCGGGTAATCTTCAGTTCAAAGGGAGGACTTGGCTCCCCCCCCCCCTCCTTGAGACAGCGGGGACCACAGGAGAACCGGTTGCTGCCTCTGGCTTCATCTTGCCAGGAGGGTGCTTCTCCTTCTTCCTACAACTCATGAAAGAAATGGAGACACTTACCGAGGACCAAGAGGCGGGCACGTGAGTTTAAGGTGCCAAACAGGTCTGCCAGCAGAGAGACAGTACACTCATAGGTGCCATTGTCATCCATGGTCAGCTGACCAATGGTGATGGAGGCGTCTGACTGCTCAGCATTGGCCGAAATCTTGACACGGTTCTCATAAAGGTCACCATAGATGTACTGTTTGGTCATAAAATTCCAGGTGACTACCCTTTCCTGGAAGGAAGAAAAAAATGTCACTTGGTCTTCACCCCAGGCCCTGACATGGTGCTTCCTCCTGTCCTGAGTATCTTTATCCGCCTTCCCTGAGAGCAGGGGACATTACCCCTCAGAACAAGCCACTCTAACATGTGCTACCCATTCATGGCTTTTTTTTACTAATTTATGTGTACATATAATTTAAAAAAAAATTTTTCGTTTTGAAACAGACTCTCACTCTGTCACCCTGGGTAGAATCTGTGGCATCGCAGCTCACGGCAACCTCAAACTATTGGGCTCAAATGATCCTCTTGCCTCAGTCTCCTAAGTAGCTAGGACTGTAGGTGCCCGCCACAATACCTGTAGAGACAGGGTCTTGCTCATTCTCAGGCTGGTCTCAAACTCCTGAGCCCAAGCAATCCACCTGCTTCGGCCTCCCAAAGTGCTAGGATTACAGGCATGAGCCACTGTACCTGACCTATTTATTATTATTATTATTTAATGAAAATACTGAAAGACTTGGGGGTAGAGGCAGGTAGGCAGGAGCACCTGTGAGTAAAAGGGGCCACCTCACATCCTAGCACTTTACCTTTGGTAATCTCTGGCATGTCTTTTGTCCCTTCCATTTCAGCCCGTTGTCTATTAATGTAACCTAAACATTTGTACCCTCATTATAATTTTTTAAAAACTATAAAAAAAATAAACTAGAAGTGAAGAAGGAAGAGAAGGAGGAATAGAGAAAAGGAAGGAGGAAGAAAAAGAAGGAAATCAATAAAAATAAGAAAACTGTGGCTCAGTGTGTGTGGCTCAAGTGGCTAAGGCACCAGCCACATACACCTGAGTTGGCAGATTCAAATCCAGCCCTGGCTTGCCAAATAACAATGATGGCTGCAACCAAGAAATAGCCAGGCCTTGTGGTGGGCACCTGCAGTCCACCTGCTTGGGAGGTGGAGGCAGGAGACTCGCTTGAGCCCAGGAGTTGGAGGTTGCTGTGAGTTGTGTGACACCACGGCACTCTATCCAGGATGACAGCTTGAGGCTCTGTCTCAAAAAAAAACATAGGAAAACTAGCCAGGTGTTGTGGCAGGTACCTGTAGTCCCAGATACTTGGGAGGCTGAGGCAAAAGGATCACTTGAGCCCAAGAGTTTGAGGTTGCTGTGACACCAGGGCACTGTGAGAGGCTGGAGAGAGGTTGCTGTGACGCCAGGGCTCTGCCTCTCCCTCTCCCCCAAATAAAGACTGTCAAAGAGCCAAGGCAGGAAAACTCCAAGATGGGAAAGTGGCTGCTGCTATGACTTGCTAAAGAGAGATGAGGAAAGATGACTGAATGAAGCCTATTGAATTACGCAAAAAAGAAGCTGCTGGTGACTTCAGCCAGCAGAGCAGAAAGGAGACACACAGTGTCACGTCTGCTGGCTGTGCACGCACTGCCCTTGGTGCAGATCAGAACAAGGTGCTCTGCAGGCGGCATACAGCTTGGCTGACGGAGCACAGCCCCCTCGGTTGCACGCCCTTGTTCAGGGCACCATCTGCCGACCAAAGGCAGCAGGCCTGGCAGGGGCAGACAGCTCTCTCGGAAGGCCTGGCTGAGAAGGGGGCAGATGAGGAGCCATGGAGCAGTCTGTGGATGCTGGTGGCTCCCAGCTCAGCTCTTTTCTGACCCTGGCTGCCTCTGTCCAGGACTCCCCATCCCCCAAGCCTGCTCCCATCAAAGATATCCCAAGGCTTCCTCCCTAGAGGTTCCATCTGGCCATACCCCTCGCTAAAACCAGACCCATAATCTGTGTGAGGGAACAAAGTTAATCCCTTTCTCTGAACCTTTGCTTGCCCTCTTGGAAGTAAAGGATCCATTTGTCAATAAAATAACTTTAGTATCTACCTTAGCACCCAGAAGACTGTCAGGCATAGACTTCACATCTGAATGTGAAGCTGAATTCATGTGATGGTCAAGAAAGGTGTTTACCCTAGTTTCTGGGAGCCCACAGGACAGGTGGCTGTGGCCCATCAGGGTTCTCTGGTTCATCAGGCCAAGACTTGTTCTCCTTCCCCGTTGATCCTGCCCCTTTAGGACTTTGATGTCCTGGGCTACCCTTCTTTTTTGTCAGAGAAGAAGGTAAATCTTTTTCTACTCTGAGTGATTGGGAAACTAATGTTAACTTCTGCTACTAGTGTTTGCATTTTTAAAAATCTTGGTTTTTGTTTTTTTTGGAGATAGAGTCTTGCTCTGTTGCCCGGCTAGAGCA
>CAUYON010129018.1:0-18181 GCA_963573935.1 Arctocebus calabarensis
CTTCTCATAAGCCCCCGGATCATACTCCAAAATTGATCACATCTTAGGTCCAAGTCTAACCTCAGTAAATTAAAAAAAAAAAAAAATAGAAATTATTCCTTGCATCTTCTCAGACTATCATGGAATAAAATTTGAACTCAATAACAACAAGAATATGCATACTATAACAAAAACATGGAAGGTAAACCACCTCATGCTGAGAGACAGATGGATCATTGACAAGATTAAGCAGGAAATTTCCAAATTTTTGGAACAACATGACAATGAAGACATGAATTATCAGAACCTCTGGGATACTGCAAGGGAGTTCTTAGAGTTAAATTAATAGCACTACATGCCTTCTTCAATAGAACAGAAAGAGAATAGTCAACTTAATGGGACATCTTAAACAACTGAAAAAGGAAGAACATTTCCAATCCCAAAGCCAGCAGAAGAAAGAAATAACCAAAATTAGAGCAAAATTAAATGAAATTGAAAATAAAAGAATTATATACAACAGATCAATAAATCACAAAGTTGGTTTTTTGAGAAGGTCAATAAAATAGATAAATCTTTGGCTAACCTAACCAGGAAAAAAAGAGTAAAATCTCTAATCTCATCAATCAGGAATAGTAAAGATGAAATAATAAGACTCCTCAGAAATTAAAAAAATTCTTAACCAATATTACGAGAAAATTTACACTTAGAAATATGCAAATCTGAAGGAAATTTACCAATACTTGGAATCATGCTACCTTTCAAGACTTAGCCAGAATGAATTGGAAATGTTGAACGGGCCGAAATGAAGTTCTGAAATAGCATCAACTATACAAAATGTCCCTAAAAAGAAAAGTCCTGGACCAGATGGCTTCACATCAGAATTATACAAAACTTTTAACGAAGAACTAGTACCTATATTACTCAACCTTTTCCAAAATATAGAAAAAGAAAGGATGCTACCCAACACATATGAAGCAAACATCACCTTGGACCAAAATCAGGAATAGACCCAACAAGAAAATAAAAGTGTAGACCAATATCACCAATGAATATTGATGTAAAAATGTTCAATAAGATCCTAGCAAACAGAATCCAGCAATGCAACAAACAGATTATACACCACAACCAAGTGGGCTTTATCCCAGGATCTCAAGGCTGGTTCAATATATGCAAATCCATAAATGTTGTCCAGCACATAAACAAATTAAAAAATAAAGACCATATGAATGTCTAAATCAATGCAGAAAAAGCTTTTGATAATATCCATCATCTCTTCATGATCAGAACACTTCAAAAAATTGGTATTGAAGGGACATTTCTTAAACTGATAGAGGCCAACTACGGCAAACCCACAGCCAATATCATACTCAATGGAGTTAAATTGAAACCATTCCCACTTAGATCAGGAACCACACAAGGTTGTCCATTGTCTCCATAGCTTTTTAACGTTGTAAAGGAAGTTTCAGCCATTGCAATTAGGGAAGAAAAGGCAATCAAGGGTATCCACATAGGTCAGAAGAGATTAAACTTTCACTTTTCGCAGATGATATGATTGTATATCTGGAAAACACCAGGGATTCTACCATAAAACTTTTAGAGGGAATCAAGGAAGACAGCAGTGTCTCAGGCTACAAAATCAACTCAGGCTCATAAATCTGTAGCCTTTACATACACCTACAACAACCAAGCCAAAAAAACAGTCAAAGACTCTATTCCTTTTACAGTAGTGCCAAAGAAGATGAAATATTTGGGAGACTACCTAAAAAAGGACGTGAAAGCACTCTATAAAGAGAACTATGAAACTCTAAGAAAAGAAATCACTGATTATGCCAACAAATGAAAAAACATACCATGCTCATGGTTGGCAAGAATCAACATTGTTAAAGTGTCCACACTACCTAAAGCAATATCCAATATTAATGCAATTCCTATTAAAGCTCCATTGGCATATTTTAAAGATCTTGAAAAAATAATACATAGTTTTGTGTGGAATCAGAAAAACCTTTAATAGTCAAGACATTACTGAGAAATAAAAACAAAGCAGGAGGAATCACGCTATGAGATCTAAGACCGTAGTATAAATCGATAGTGATCAAAACAGCTTGGTACTTGCACAAAAACAGAAAGGTAGATGTTTGAAACAGAATAGAGAACCAAGACCAGAATCCAGCTACTTACTGCAACTTGAACTTTGACAAGCAAATTAAAAACATTCAGTGAGGAAAAGACTCCTTATTTAACAGATGATGCTGGGAGAACTGGCTGGCAAACTGTAGAAGAATGAAATTGAACCCACACCTTTCAACACTAATGAAGATAGAATTACACTGGATTAAAAATTTAAACTTAATACATTAAACTATGAAAATACAAGAAGAAAGTGCATGGAAAACTCTTGAAACAATTGTCAAGGGTGAATACTTTATGAGGAGGATGCCACAGGCATTTGAAGCAGTATCAAAAATACAATCCTGGGACCTGGTAAAACTAAAAAACTTCTGCACAGCCAAGTACAGAGTAAGAATAGCAAGCAGATAGCCCTCAGAATGGCAGAAAATTTTTGCCAGTTTGCTCCTAACAAAGGTTTAATAACCGGAATCCACAGAGAACTCAAATACATTAGCAAGAAGAGAACAAATTATCCCATCTCAGGATGGGAAAAAGATTTCAAGAGAAACTTCTCTAAATAAGACAGGAGCACAGCCTTCTGACACATGAAAAAATGCTCACTATCCTTAATTGTCTGAGAAGTGCAGATCAAAACTACCTTGAGATATCATGTAACTCCAGTAAGATTAGTCCACATAACAAAATCCCCAAACCAGAGATGTTGGCGTGGATATGGAAAAAAGGGAACACTCTATATTGCTCATGTGAATGCAAAGTAATACATTCCTTTTGGAAAAACGTTTGAAGAATAGGCAGAGATCTAAAAATAGAACTGCCATTTGATCCTATTACTCCTTTACTTGGTATATACCCAGAGCACCAAAAATCACATTATAACAAAGATATCTGTACCTGAATGTTTATAGCAGCCCAATTTATCATTCCTAAGTCATGGAAAAAACCCAAGTGCCCATCAATCCATGAATGGATTAATTAATTGTGGTACATGTATACCGTGGAAGATTCTGCAGCCTTAAGAAGATGGAGACTTTACCTCTTTCATGTTTACATGGGTGGAGCTGGAACACATTCTTCTTAGCAGGTATTTCTAGAATGGAAGAAAAAGTATCCAATGTATTCAGCCTTACTACAATGCTAATGTATACCTTTCATATGAAGGCTATAACCCAATTATACCACAAGACTATGTGGAAAGCAGTAAGAGAGGGGAGGAAAGTGATAGGGTGCATGGAGAGCGGGAAAATGGTGTGATCACTCTTATGGTGCTACTTAGAAGGGTACAAGTGAAACCTACTAAATGCAGAATACAAATGTCTTCATACAATAGATGAGAAAATCCTGAAAGTATTGTTGAACAGTTGGA
The DNA here is from genome assembly GCA_963573935.1 of Arctocebus calabarensis. Classification (NCBI taxonomy): domain Eukaryota; kingdom Metazoa; phylum Chordata; class Mammalia; order Primates; family Lorisidae; genus Arctocebus; species Arctocebus calabarensis. The sequence goes on from CAUYON010129018.1 coordinate 3,473, forward strand.
TGAAAATATTTCAGACTGTATATGAACCCAGCACATTATACCACATGATTGCACTAATGTCCACAGTTGTGCTTTAATAAAATAAAATAAAATTTGCATAAAACATATCTTCAATTAGCACTTATCTATAATCATTTATGATTAAAATAAAGCATAACCAAATTTCATAAAATATGTTTTTTTATTTTACATAAATATTCTATATTTAAACACATTTACAGTGTCATATCAATCAAAGAAATATTTCATTTGGTATACCTATATCCTTTAAAGTATCATTTACTTAAAATTATATTTTAAAAAGCTGATCTTCCATTTAAAAAATGCAAATGTTGGAAAATAAAAATTGTGTAATAAGTAATATAAATTTAGAGGTAAAATATATGTGTTTGTGAAACAATATTTCATCCCAAACTTCAGCTACATGCAAGTTTTAATTACTCAGGTTCTGTATATTTGTTTTGTGCCTTCTCTTATTCATACGCTTTTGAGGCTAAAAAGGAAACAGATTTGATGTGCTATATTATCTATTAATGTAAACTCCTTTGCCTTTTGTTAAATGTTGAATAAATGTGTTGATATATGAATTTCAGGAGGCAGTTATCTTATACCATAAAAAGGTGTCATTGTAAGGATACTGTCTTAATTTCATGCTATAATTTTCTTTTGCATTTGTGTGTGCATTTTTGACTTTCTATATAATCACATTCATTTTATCTGTCATCTACAATCTAAATTAGACTTTTGAAAGTTCAACAATTTCCTTTTGTAGTAGATCTGTTGTGATAACTTGGAGATGTTGAACTAGTTTGTATTTTCACTTTGCTAGATAGTAATTTTTTTGTTTTTGTTTTATTCTTTCTTATTTCTTCTCATCTGCAATCTCTTTTCTCAGGCCAATAGATTTATTGTGTATCATTTTCTTTTGTTGAAAACTCACCTGGATAATGAAAAAGAGAGGTCACTATGTAGTCATTTTTTTTGTGTGTGTGTGCTGCAAGGGATAGGCCTGAAGAATGTTGTAAGTGCTGAAAGCCTATAATTCATTTGTATTCTTTGTTGCACCATGCTCCTGTGTTTGTTACAGTTTAATCTGATGATGTAGGATTTTAGCAGAAAGTATATTGCTCCCCAGAACAATGTTGAACCCTCAGGCCTATGCGTGGATGTATCCATTTCAACAGAGATTGATGCTAAAAGAGATAACTCTTCCCACATTCCCACATAGTGGCAGTGGCACATGGGCAAAGCTATCTAAGTAGCTGGTCATATGTGTCAACAAACTATTGTAAATACACTCCTTCCTAAAGTCATAGCTTTTACCTAGGGATGAATTTCATTAACATGACTCAACACTGAAAAATATAAGAGGTATATACATTCTAAAAATATGCAAGATGGAGCACTCCTGCTCCAGGTGGCCTGTGAGAGCAGGTCCACCTGAGCAATGGTGGAGCCCCTTGTTGAGGCAGTCATTGTTGCCAGTAGTGTGAGCAGCTGCCATCACAATTAATAGGATACCCCAGAACCCTTATGGCCTCTCTCTAGTGCAGAGCATGGAATCGAGGACAGTAGTTCACTACTCAACTAAGCCACCTGCCCAGGACCCACTGGGAGGTGGGCACCTGGGCCTCCTCCTGGGCCAACTGCAAGAGGGCTGGACTCACAAATGCAAATTTACCTCTTATTTGCCTTACAATTGTTGCATGACTGGAGACAGGAGGGGCTATAGCTTTGCCTCTGTAGGTGTAGATCTGCACTGCATTGTTAGTGGCACAAGAAACAAACTACAAGCTCTTTTGTGGCAAATAGACCATTAACTTTATTTCTCACTACCTTATATACTTTTGCAGTCATGTGCACACTTAAATCTGTAATTTACAATATTCATTATTTGTCTTCAAACTTAAGTGGCAGATATCCTGTCCCTGAAAACAGCACAATACTCTTCTACTTTTAAGTCTTAAAAAATCTACATAAAATAAGAAAGACAGAGCTATAGGAGAACTATTTCCTCATGTACTTAACAAGTTAACCTTAAATGGGTCTTTGACTTTGTTTCTTCACAGTGCTAAGATCTTTAGGCATTTGACAAAATGTAAAGACATTTTGTCAACCTCTGGACCAAGCTTCCAGGCATGAACCTAGGAGACAATGGCTGCAAAAGCTTCAAAGTATCTGTTCCCGGATGACCAGAAAACAGTCTTTGTGTTTGCCTCAGGGTTGCCCAAATCTATTGCTTTTTCTGAGAAGGCAAAAGCCAGTTTAACCCATTAGTGGCTTACTTGAATGAGATGTACATGAGACTTACATGTGGGGATTTCTAACCTCACAGGTTTGGTACAGTCAGTGGGGTATCCCCATGTCTAACCCATGTGCCTCTGCATCCTTACCAGAGCAAAAGAGGGAGAAACTGCCTAGGTCCCTCTTCTGCTAACCATCCCCACCCCAACACATTAAGGTAGTCCTACAACTAGAAGTTGAACAAAAAAGTAGTCTTGTTCAACTGGAATGGCCTGGATTAAGACCACTTTGCAGAAAGGGACAGCAGTGTCCTAAGCTGAAATGTATTAAGGTGAGTGGGAAGGAAGGATCAGTCCGGACATGGGACAAGGAGCTCTAAAATCAACCAGGCCACCTTCCAGACACCAGGAAGGTTAAGGGCAGAACCCAGCCTGGCCCAACGCAGGGTACGGTGCTGGTCCTGGGGGACAGAGGATGTGACACTTAAAGAACTCTGTAACTAGCCTGCTATAACACAGAAAGCAAGAACAGTTTTCTCTAGAATACCCCTAGCTGGCTAAGCATGATGTGAAGGGAAGTGACATCTTTCTGGACATCTTGTTGTGCTGGTCAAAGCAGCAAGGGGCTTCCCTTGGCAAGCCCCCTGGAGACACACAGACATTGCAAAGAGCCAAAGAACTTTGGTGCTTTGTTGGTGACATCAGAGTCTAGCTCCTTGCCAACAACAAGCTGCTGTGTTATTGACAATTGTGATCTAAAGTGTTCCCAAGTCACACTGATGCTGCACAAATGACATTCAAGTTATGGTCTGCCCCAAGGTTATCAGGAGGGGAGCCCTGAAATTCAGCCTGAATCTGCTCCAGACCCACCTGCCCACTGCAAGCTGCCCTGGCTCTGAGAAAGGAGGACTGTTTTTCTTGCCCTGGGCCCCAGACCAAGCCTTGGGCCTACTAACCAGGCACCTTGTCCCCTGAGGTTGCCTTCTTCCTTTATTTGCACAAAGTTTTTTTCCTCCCAAGTGTCAGAGCATCTCTGAGGGTTACACCTCTGTGTGTGTGTTCAGGAGAGGGAGAATTCCAGCAGACAGGGACCTCCTGGTAAAGGGAGGAGAAACTCACAGTGGCTATGGGAGCATTCACATAAATGGAACTCAACCATGAAGCCACCTGGATTAGAATGGTACAGAGAAAACCACAAAAACAGTGAGAATGAAACACAGCAAGAGGCCAGCCTAGGGCAAGAGGCAGGAGGACTACAGGCATCCCTTGCATCTTAGCATCTCAAACTCAAGTGCTCTTGCCCTGGGAGCTGAGAGCCAAAGCCAGGGTCTAACAAACCACAGCCAAAGCACAGCACATCTTCCCGGCTCTGTAGATAAATAAGCACAGACAGTGAATGGTAAAGGGTAACCCAACACTCAAGGGGTCTCTCAAGCTAAAACTAGAACTTCCCGGGAGGCTGGCTTGCAGCAGGCAGCCTTAACACTCCCACAGGAGTCTCTCAGCATTTAACCTTCTGAGCCAAGGCATAGCCTCCTTTGACCCTTTCTGCAAAGCAGACAATTAAGTTAACTGCTAGATGTGACACCCGCGTTCCCCGACTCCTGGCCCAGGATGCTTCTCCACACTACACAGTATTTGCGCGCGTTCCAGAGCCCAGTGAATTATGAGAGTCAAGGTCATGTTAGTCCCTCCAGCTAAGAGGTGGCTCAGTAGATGGAAAGAGCATGGACTTCTGGGCAGATAAAGCTGGGTCCGGTTCCAGCTGGCAGCCAGGAGCAATCACGTGGACTTCCCCCAGGCCTTCCCCACTCTGGGAGTACCCACCACAGGTATGTCCCTGCTCAGCCTCCCCCATGCTCTCCCCAGGCTCCTGGCTCCAGTGTCTTCCCCTGGGTCTCCACGGCGGCTTCCTGACCACTGCGGAGTGCTCTGCGCCACCTTCTAGCAATCGTTGGCTGCAGCTTTGCAGCAACCTCTGATCAGCAAGATTTCAGGAAAGAGTTTTGCTCGTTCCTTGCTGCCCTTAGGACCCGCTGGGGCAGTCCTCTTTTCCAGCTTCCAAGTCCCTGTCCCCGCAGCAGCCCTCACAGGGTGCCAGGGGGGCTTTGCAAGAGAGAATGTGCTGATGCTGGTTAGACAAAATATAGGACAGAGAGAAATGTGTTGACTCTGGTTGTCAGTGCCTGTCTGGTAACTTTCACTTGGTGAAAGCATGCTGGAGCTTTAATCAGGGGGTCTTGGATGGTCAAAGAATTGAAAGACATGCTGCTGAGGAACACAGAGCCACAAAAACAGATTAGGAGGGGAGACTATCCCTTGTAAAAAGAGAGCCTCTGCCAAAGAAAAAGCAGAAGGTGCCTGCTTGCCACCCTCACAGGCATTCCATCCAGGTGCCTTCTAAGGGGCCCTTTTAAGCCCAACCTGGGGTTACCCTGACTAGAGACTCTCAGTTGACACCACCCTTCAGACTGGAGGGGACAACACACCACATTAGAGTATTTATTGAAAGATGCAAAAAAGCTCTACAATTAAGAGAAGGCTCAACAGTAGAGTTATGGGAGGGAGTAAGAGGATACCCAGGAAGGGTAAGGTCTAGGAGAAACAGAGGTCTTCTCAATGAGACTCCAAGGATACACCTTCAAAGTCCTCTCGTGGTGACTCAGCTCTTAGGAATTTGTTGACTTAACTTCCTAGGACCTAGAAATTTCTGCTTCTGTGAAATCCTGTAGTTCTTGGGGGCTGGAGCAGCTTTTCCAGCTTGATTCAAACTGACTAGTGAGAAAGATACTCATGGGTTGTAACTTTTTGACTGGAGATAAAAAGAGAAAGACCAAGCCAGTCAGCAAGCATGGCCCTTTTGAAATTTTCAGATTTGCTGTAGCTTCGCCAGCTGAACAAAGCCTCTTCCTCTTAAATATGGTATTTGGGTGTTTGTTCTCTCCACTGGGGCTCATTTTCCTGCAACATTTATGATTCCTTTCCAAGAAGGAAAACTACCTGAGGAGAGAACTCAGACACACCTGGTGGTTGTGGACAACCCTTTGAACACACACACGGGGCCCTAATCAGCTTTGAGTGATGAACCACAGAGTGCCCCCAGGGAGGTAGATTTGCCTCTCTGTGGTAGATCCCTTGACTAAGCAGAGAAAGGACCCCCTCAGCAGGTCTTCAAAGAGTCAAATGCCAGGAGGAATTGGCATGTAGGAACTGGCACCTGCACTGGGAGACATCTGGGGCAAGGTAGGATTGAAGTGGGTTCCTGCTATATTTGAGTGGAAGAGAGATTTGATCAATCTCTGGACGTTAAATCACAGCAAGACTGTAGGAGGAGGATAAGAGAGTGTAAGTGTGGGTGTTGTGTGACTGAGGGCCGGGGGAAAGTGCTATCTCCAACCCACAGTACTAGAAGTCTTATACAGCTAAGTGGCAAACTGAGACTGTCCAGGTTAGGAAACAGGATGGAAAAACGTTGGAATTGTGTGCGTGTGAGTGCTTGGAGACTGACTGAGATGGGTAGCAATAGGCAGGGTTTTGCACACTCCCCTTCACAGGGCTAAACGATTGTGTGAGTGGCCCCTGTCTAAATCCCTGTTTTTACCCCATCTGTGGCCCTGTTCTAACCCCCATCTATAATATGTTTGTGGTTTGTCTGAAGGAAGGAAATGGGAAATGTACAGGGAAGCCGACCCCACTGGGAACTATGCTGAAGTATTTTGAAAAAGGGTTTACAGGAGTCTGCTATAACAATGTCTCCAGGGAGACTGAGAACTTTGTGTAAACAGGAATGACTCAAATGCCTTGATGTTCAGGTGATTATGGTATCCTTTAAGATAAAATTAGTTTTAACCCTGTTATTAAAGTTCAAATGTTCAAAGGTTATAAAACTTCCAACTATTTTTAAGTTTGCTAGATTTGACTGTGAGCTTGTGTTCTTGATTCTGAGCCTCTGAATGCTGAGGTCTAGAAAGGTAGTCATGGTGAGGCCTGTTAGATAATTGCACAACTTCATCTCTCTATCCCCACTGAAAAGTTCAAACTTATGGCCCACCCCCTACGGCTCTTCACGCCATAGCAGTAACACCTTATTGGCTGTTCTACCATCCCGACACCTACCCTAACTGAGTCTATATAAGGTGCACTTGTCTTTTGCTCTCTCTTTTTTCTCTCTCTCCCCCCTTCCCTGTGTCTCGTGTGTGTGTCTCTCTCTCCCTCCCACCTTCTCTCCTCGCCTCTCTTCCCCCATTTCTCTTTCTCTCTCTCCTCCTCCTTAATGCTGCTCTGCAGCTCCCCCGACAACCACCAATAAAGACCTTTCGTACAAGCCTTGGTGTTCTGTGAGATTTATGGTGGTTGAGTGCCTCCCTTTCAAGGCCTAAAGGACATGTTCTCCATACTGAGGCCAACAGCTAGCCATACAGGACCCCTTCTTCCCTGTCCCAACTTTGCTCCCCAGCTATTGTGAGAGAAACTAGCTGTTCCAGGTTTTCTGTTTTCTGTCTCAGACACAGGACCAGTCCTTGGTGGACATCTTTGATGCCACATAGCCTTGTGAGACTTAGGGGGACAATGAAAGGACATCAGAAATGATGCCTATGTTGTGGTTTTGTTACCTGAATTTCTTTTTTCAGTGAGACCTTGGTCTCTGGGATTTAAGAAATGAGCCCATGGGTGACAGATCAGTGATAAAATGGGATTTTGTTGTATAGAGGGGCATGCAGAGGGAGTGGAGAGCATTACAGCTTCTGGCAGGGGGAAGAGACCCAAGTCAGAGGTCTCCTGTGTGGATCCTTTGTCTAGGGGTAAATATTTACCCTAAGGGAATTTCCGCTGGGACTTGGTAGGTAGAAAAACACCTTTACAAGTTGAATGAGAGTTTTAACAAATGAATGAATGCAGTCTCTCCCTAGGGTCAAGGTTATTAGGTCTTTGGGGGAGGGGGATGGAGAATTATCTCAGGGAAAGTATTAGAGTGTGTACTTCCTGCTCAAGGTGGAACCACCCAAAACATTTCAGGCTGCTTTGTTCATGACTTTGCTAGAGCCCAGAGAGTGTGACCTGGAAAGAGCAGCCTGTTTATGCCTAGAAATGGAGGGAGCGTCCCTGTCCAGTTCTGAGTAGGGAATCCTGTATCAGTTTCAGAACATTTTTCAGTAACTTAAAACTTTAAAGTCATATTTCATGAAATGTCTCTCATTTGTAAAATGTAATAGTTTGGTTGTTCAAATTGTTTGGGAAACTGAGTCTTTGTCAAAGAATAAGATCCTTGCCTTTTAAACCTTCTAATTATCAGTTTAGCCAAGTGAATAATTAACTTCATAGTCAACTGATCCTGTCTAGGAAAAAGTGGTTTTGTGAGAGTAAGAGAAATTACACAGAAAGGAAAATGGCATTGTGTAAGAAAAGGATCTTGTGTGGTAAATTTTGTCCTGAAACAGAAAGGTTATTTAAGAGAGTGATAGGCAGGGCAACCCAGAAGGTTTAGAATGTCTGTAAATTGTGCAGGTTGAATAAGGCTCATAAAGGGGAAATTTGTGAAGGAATTTGAATGTGATCCAGTTGACTACGTATTTCCTTCAAATCTTTTGACTTATAATCCTGTTTGAACAAATATTTTAAGTCTTTGGTATTTGACAAACCTTCCAAAACCAAATGTCTAAATTTAGTCTTTTTGAAATATTAGAACCACTGAAAGTCTGAGAAAGACATATTAAGCTTATTTGATATGTTAAAAATGCATAGGATATATTGTCAAATATGAAGTGGTGCTTATATTTCTCTGAATTATGTTTATATATGTATGTTCCAATATTATAAAATATTGGTTTGTCTGAGTGCATGTTGTCAGTAATAATTTTAATTCATCTCAGAAAGTGTTTTTGTAACTGGCTCAGTCCAAATTTCGTCCTTCAAGGGAAATAGTAGAAAAGCCTGGCAAGTTCTCTCAAATTCAAATTTCTGATGACTTTGGAAATTAAATGCCATTGGGCTAAAAACAAACTTTTAGGACTTTAATTAGAAAGCTAACATGTCCATGAGTATTGCTAACCCAATTTCAAACAGAACACAGCTGATTTGATTTGTTATGGCTTTTTGTTTGAAACATCAGTGATTCTTTCTGTGTTCTGTTTCCCAGAAGTCAAGACAACCATTTTCTGTCTCTGAGCTATTTGTAGCTTTCAGCAATGTCTGTATTCATAGGCAGAATTTGAAATATTTATTTTTTTCTCTGTCCATGAATTTTTTTATTTTTGAGACAGAGCCTCAAGCTGTTGCCCTAGGTAGAGTGCTGTGGCGTCACAGCTCACAGCAACCTCCAACTATTGGGCTCAAGAGATTCTCCTGCCTCCACCTCCCAAGTAGCTGGGACTACAGGCACCTGCCACAGGGCTTGGCAATTATTTTGGTTGCAGCCATCATTATTGTTTGGCAGGCCTGGGCTGGATTTGAACCTGCCAGTCAGATGTATGTGGCTGGCACCTTAGCCACTTTAGCTACAGGTGCTGAACCTCTCTCCTTGATTTTTCCAGAATTTCAAAGCCATTTTTAAGTATTCTTAATTTCTGACAATACAATTTTTTCATAAGTTCAGTAAAAATTGTTTTATTCTATAGGACATGATGAAAGCCTTTACCAAGGCTTTGACTGGAATAGCATTCTCACAGGTGTCTAGACTACAATAAGGAATTAAGGTTGACTTTATAAAGCCAATAAAAAAGCCTGTTGGAAAGATTGGCCAGATATCTCATCAATAACATTTCCTGATCTGTGTTGAGTAAAGCATGTCACTTTCTGACAGGTTTGGGGATCACAATTGCTTGGGGACCTCAAGAGAAGAGGAATTTACCCAAAGTACACAGGTATCTAATGGCACAGATGAAACCTGGGGTTGGGAGAGGCTTTCAAGTCTACCCTGAGATTCTTTATAAAAAGTTCTAGCGATGGGGCGGCTCCTATGGCTCAAAGGAGTACGGTGCCGGCCCCATATGCTGGAGGTGGCAGGCTCAAACCCAGCCTCGGCCAAAAACTGCAAAAAAAAAAAAAAATTCTAGCAATGCCAATTTTTAAAGGAAGAAAAGCCTAGATGGCTAATAATTATTCTTGCTACACTTTATGCAAATAATCAGACCAGTATACTGAAAGTACAGTTTGCTTTTGGCGATTAAATTAGTTCTGCTATAATTTGTTTTTATGGAAGTGAGAAATTAGAGAGAGAAAAAATGATTCAAAAGGGAAAAGCTGTGGCCCACCTATATTAGATTCCAGCCTTGTTTGCAATGCCAGCTAATAAAATGAGACGTAGCGTTTTACTAAACTGATCTGTTAACTGGAGCTAAGAGACTGGCCAAAGAATGGAATTATATACAATAGTTTTATTTGTTCTGAAGTCTTAAGGCTCAACAACAGTTATGTGTTGGCAACACTGGAAAAATTTGTGCAGTATTAAACTCTATTAGCTGTATCTATATAGATACCTCAGGAGGAATTGGAATCTGAATAAAATATCCCAGTAAGTGGTGTAACTGCAACACAGATTCATAATTGCCCTACACCCAACTGATATTCAGGAATATTCACTTGAACTGCCCAGAACTTTGGATCAGATCTGTAAGTCTCTTAAAGCTAGGTATTATCTTAAGAACTCTGCTAAATCTGTAAATAGAAATACCAATGTTCTCATTGTGTGAACATTAGTCTCAAAATCTAGAACTTGTAGATATTTGCATATGACTGCTAAATGATTTCATTCTGTTACACTGAACCCAACCTCAAGTTTGCCCTGGTCAGTGTAAGGGAGCCAGAAAGCCACGAACATATGCAAGATGCCTGAGGTCATGCAGAAGCCAGATGAAAGCCCTTGAAATTTCTTTGAAAAACTGTGTGGAACATACAAACTGGCCAAACCATTGTATGAAACCACAAAGGGGAGAGAAAAGGACCAATAGAGTAGAAATCCAATCAACCAAAAGCATTCAAGAGGCTAAAAGAAAAAACTGCAGGCCTTTTGAACTGTACATATCAGGGGAAGATAGAACATCTGGGGAGTGCTCACCCAGAATGTACCATCCTGGGCAAGACCAGTTGCTTATTTCTCTAAGCAACTTGACATGGTCTCAAAAGGATGGCCATGCCTAAGAACATTTGCAGCCACTGTCATGCTGGTGCAAGAGGCTGATTAGTTGACTCTGATCCTTTATAGCTTTTATAAATGCGAAGACTAAGAATCTGGGTACTATACGCAATGATCACTCTTATGAACACTGAGAGGTATCATTGGTTGACCAACTCATGCCTCACCAAATATCAGAGCTTACTGTGTAAAAATCTGAGTTGGTTATAGGGGTTGTATGCATGAGGCCATGCACTTAGGACAGAGGAAAAAGAAAATTAAAAGGCTTCTGGGGAGATACTTTTACATTCCCCTTTGGCCACCTTTGCCAACAAAGTCAGCCATGCAATTGAGTGACATGCAACCAACACAATGCTAGACAGGGACCATCCTACCACCTGAAATTCAGTCCTCCAGGGAAGTTCTTTTTAAAGATGTGAAAATGGACTACACTGAGTTGTTCAGATCTGGAGGAAAACTAATAGTTTTGGTCTGCATATAGCTGGGATAGGTGGAAGCCTTCCCCACCAAGATAAAGAAGGCTCCTGACATAGTAAATGTGTTGCCCAGAGAAATCATCCTATGGTTTAGGTTAGATCTGGTTTAGATCTAACAATGGGCTAGCCTTCATAACAGAAATAGTGCAAATGATAGCTAAAGCTTTGAATATCACCTGGAAACTATATGTGACATATAGGCCTTAAAGCTCGGGCAGGGTAGAGTGCATGAACAGGGCTATAAGAGCAGGAATCAGTAAACTCTGCCAGGAAGCAAAGCTTAATTGGGTACAGGCTTTGCCACTGCTCTTGTTCAATATTAAACGTACCTCTTCAAAGGAGGTACTCCCCTTATGAAATAATATATAACAGGCTTCCACCAATCCTGTACAATTTACCACAGACTCCTAAACAATCTGGGAGAGACTGAATTAAACAGGCAGTAGCATAAGGGATCTCCATTTGGGTAATTAACTGTGTTCTGTTTAGTCTTCAGCATCTGTATACCCTTTCTCTCCAGGTGATCAAATCTAAGTCAAAGATAGGAACATAGTCCCCAAAAATCAAAGTAGAAGGGGTCCTACACCATCATCCTGACCACACCCATAGCAGTGAAGGTGGATGGGATCCTCTCCTGGATCCATCACAGCCACCTGAAGAGATTCACTGCCCCATGGGAAGCAAAGGTAACTTTTAAGAGGGTCAACATGCCTTGCTCCAGCCACATACTCGGAGCTGGCTAGTCCTTGCACAGCTGTAGCCTGAGGAAATTCTTTACAGGAGTTGTCTTAATTGTACTTTGGGGAAAGGGGAAGAGGGATCTGATCTGTGCACCCACACCACTACGATAGGACAAAAGGTGAATCCTTTATAGCTTTTATAAATGCGAAGGCACCCAGAAGGGAGCTTGCACTCATAATTGGACACAGTACTCAACATGTGACAAAGGGAAAAGTGAAAACCCATATGTATATTAGCTTCCCACCACGGTACAATTAAGACCTGGGGAGAGGACTCAAGAGGAATCACAGTCCCTGAAGTCTGAATGCTTGTCTAGACCAGGGAAATAGGAAAGCCCACTCAGATGACTCTGAAGTTTAATGCCTGCAGCACCAAAGAGGGTTCTGCAGCAGGAGGGGCTGGGCAAGAAACTATAGGACATATCAGAAACACCTCTGTGCCTTAGACTTTATAGAAAGGTAGTGAGAGGTCGAATGAGAAAGGTAAAAATGTATGATAGAGGGCACCTGAGACAGTGAAAACTGCAGCAAAAGAAATGTACTCAAAAAAGAGGTAGTGAAGACAGATTGCTCCATAGAGTCAGTGCAACCCCTAGAACTAGTCTTGCAAATTAAGATCCAAGTAAAGATCATATGACACACCACCGGCTCCTGCAGAAGCAAGCTGATTTTGAGACCCCAAATTAAAACATGTATGGAGTCTCTAAATTGGGAAATGAGAGAGGATACCCAGGAAAGGTGAGGTCTGGGAAAACAGAGGTTTTTTGAAGGACATCCCAAGGATACACCTGTGAGGTCCTCCCCATGTTGACTTAGCTCTCAGGAATTTGTAGGCTTAACTTCATGGGACCTTGGAAACTTCTGATTCTATGAAATCCTGTAGTTCTGTGTGGCCAAAGCCAGATTCTCCTGCTTGATGCAAACTGATCAGTGAGAAAGGAACCCGTGGGTTGGAACTTTTTGACTGGAGATAAAAAGGGAAAGACCAAGCCAGTTGGTGAGCATGGCCTTTTTCAGATTCTTAGATTTGCTGTAGTTCTGTCAGCTGAATAAAGCCTTCCTCCTCTTAAATACAGTGTTTGGGTGTTCATTCTCTCCACTGAGTCTCGTTTTCCCACAACACCAGTAGTCACACAGCAGAGAAAGGAGTAGTTGCAAGATAGTAGCTGGCAAGTTAGCTCTCTGTTCAAAAGCAGAATGAGACAGTTGCCTCACATGGAGAAAAGTGACCTCTGGAAAAGGGGGTCAGCATGGTGAAAAAGAGGGAGAAAGTGTTGGCACAGAGAATCAGGTACTCATGCTTCTAATCATGCTTTTAATTTAGGGGTTAAAGGAGATTTATGGCTGTACCTTAATTAACCAGGTGCTGCTGTATCCACTTTCTCCTTCTTAAAGGCAGGCTTATAATGAATGTGGAGCCAAAATGTCAAAGTCCAAAAGTTGACAGCTCTGCCCTTCCTTGGAGACAGACTTTACTGCAAAATCTGTGACTAGCCTGGAAAAAGGATGAGGCCTGGAACTGGAACCCCTGAATTGTAATGACAAATAAATTCTCCTGTCTTGTATATACAAGAGTGATATTAGAGACAATTGGGAGGATAGCTTCTAAATATTTGTTGGATAAATCAAAAAAATGTCATGAATTATTTTTTCTAGCTGTATATGGAGTGTGTCTAACAGTCTGTATCATGATCAGTGGGACTTAGTTGGATAGTAATAGAGTAGGGCAGTGATTCTCAGTTTGGGGTGGAAGAACATTCTCACCAGTAGATGTAACAGAATAAAATAGGTGATTTCTCAAGTTTTCCCACCATTTCTGGTTGAAATTCATTGTGGTGGGGAAATTTTTTTTTTCAGAACCACTGTGTTAGTGTTAGTATAGAATCTCACAAGTATATTACCCTGTGTCCATTTTCTTTTTTCTAGTAACAGTCCCAGATTTCCATTTAAGGGAGCCACCTTTTACTTCTTGTCAGGCTATGCATTTATGGTAGGCTCTGTCCCGAATTCCAGTGATAAAGCATGCAACCCAATTTCTATTAAGTCATGTACCAATTCCCCTTGGCCATGGGGTGACTGTTTCAGATGTGGGCCTATGACTTGAGTCTATCTTACCAAAATAAAGGCTTCTAGATTACACTACCAGAGCAGTGGTACCTCCTGTCTTCCGTCCTTATTGTTTTGTGAATTCAGCTTTAACCTAAAAGTGTATATCTTGAGTAGTTTAGGGCAATTGATTTCAAAGATTAACTTTTGAATTAAAATGTTTTGAGTCATGGTTTATGCCGATTATTGTTGTTTAAGGTAAGGGTTAACATGGTTTTTGCTTTCAACTTTTGTGTATAAAACTATGGTTTGGGAAATGGAAGGGCAGAATTGTCTTAGAGAGGCTGCTCTCATTATTCTCCAGAATAGCTGGCCTTCTAATAATAAAGCTCATTGGACCTATCCCTGTCTCTGCATATTGGCTAAACAGTGACAGGCTGCCAAACCTTGTCTGTCCTGAAACAGAAGGATGTCAAGCTGATAGCTGTAACAGTCATAATTGTAAGGATGGTTGGTGTTGAGAGTGAGAAGTCCACCTGAAGCTGCCAAAGACCACCCTAGGAGCTTAAGAGTGAGGACAACTGGAAGTCAGAGTAGAGGGGTGGAAACAAATTAAAAAATGTTCCAGGTGAATTAAGTGGTACCTGATTGATACCCTGATATTGATGGGACCTTTGACCGTCTTAGTATGTGATCATTAAGTAATCTTTTGCTTAAGCCCCTTTCAGTTAACAGAGTCCTAATGAGTCAGGAAAGTAAAGGCAGAGCTAAAGATCTGTCCTGGCCACTCTGTACAGGCATTAGCCAAACAGTCTGTAACACTCCACTGTAGCAAATGTCTCTGTTATCTGTATGTCTTTCTCTTGGAAGGTGCTGGGCCTAGGTAGTAACCATGCAATTTCCTTAGCCTTCCCTCACCCTTGAAGACAGGTAGCCCGCCCGAAGTCAAGGGCGCGGGTAGGCCTGTCCTTCCCTCGAGTCCCACGACTTTCACGTTTGTCACGTACCTCACATCCTTTATGACTCTCACGTGCACCCTAGCCCTAAAAAATGTATAAAAGAAAGGCAAGAGA
>CAUYON010129019.1:0-23287 GCA_963573935.1 Arctocebus calabarensis
CGTTGTGGCGGGCACCTGTAGTCCCAGCTACTTGGGAGGCAGAGGCAGGAGACTCGCTTGAGCCCAGGAATTGGAGGTTGCTGTGAGCTGTGATGCCATTGCACTCTATCCAGGGTGACAGCTTGAGGCTCTGTCTCAAAACAAAAAAACAAAACAAACAAAAAAAAGAACACATGAATCTTAAACAAATAACACCGAAGGAAAAGAAAGAAACCGGACCCTGCACTGATACATATGACATGATTCCATTTACATAATAGTCAAAAAGAAGCAAAGCAAAATTGTATTGTTTAGGAAGGCCTACCGAGGTAGTAAAACTATAAATCCGAGCAAGATACTATGAAGTCAGGCAGTGGTTACCGGGAGGAAGGGGTGTGTATACACACACAGTAGGGTGTTAGGGAGCCAGTGATGTTCCATTTTTAGCTCTGGACTTACTTCATGAGTGTTTCCTTCCCAGCAATTTCTTAACCTGTACATTTATGTTTCATTCATTTTTCTACGTGTTTACTGAATCTCACAATATACAAAAGCAGAATGAGAAATTATCAAAATGGTTCTGGAGAGAAGTGAATAACCATACAAAATATACCACCCAGAAATCCTATCAAGCCAACTAGGACCTGGTTAATTATTTGCTCTCTAGGAGTTCCGATTTGTCACGTATGGGGCCTCAAAGATGATGTTAGTTAGCCCTTTATTCCAACCTGGAGGGCCCCTGTGATTGGAAACGTTCACCAAAGTAACCCCAAACCATTCTCCTAGCTTTCACAATTATCTTTGGCTAAATAAAGCAAATTTGTTTAGAGATGGACTAATTTCACCCCTTCTCTTTATGTCTTAAGTTTCTTTCCTTCTCCTTCCAAGATGCCAGGAGCGTCCGGTTGTCTGCAACCAAAATGACTGAGTGGAAAACAGGGTTTCCTCCCAAGGGAGGAGGAATCAGTCCCAACTCCACCCCCATCCAACCTGCCCCCCAGCCTCGCGACCATCCGGCTTTTCCCTTCTCTCCCCCACAAACTCCGCTGAGCCCGGTCCCCCCGCGCCTCCGCGATTGGTCGCGGGCCGTCATGTGTCACTCT
Source organism: Arctocebus calabarensis (assembly GCA_963573935.1). Taxonomy (NCBI): domain Eukaryota; kingdom Metazoa; phylum Chordata; class Mammalia; order Primates; family Lorisidae; genus Arctocebus; species Arctocebus calabarensis. The sequence goes on from CAUYON010129019.1 coordinate 1,083, forward strand.
TGGGTGGGTCTTTCTGCCTTTAAACTCATCAATTGCTGCTTCTTTTAGAGTTCCGCTGGCCAGTGGTTCAGACCTTTGCGCCCATTTTTTCCTTTCCTCCCTCTTTCCGCACCCCTCCACACCAGTCTTATTTTAGCAAAACCTAGAGGAGGAGGAGGAGGCATTCTGGGGTGGGGGGGGGGATGGCAGGCATTGCAGGATCCAGGAACAACTATTGAGCGGTTAAACGGAGGGTGCACAGCGCTCTCTTTTAGCCCCGTTGGGAATTTTCAGGGTTTTATTGCTGCAATTTAACCCCAAGATGAGGCACGGTTGAGCGAAACGCTGCACGCACGCACACTCCACGCTCCTCCGTGAGCAGAAGAGGCAGCGGCTGGTGATTCAGGAAGAAAAAAAATTTTTTTCTTTTTAAACCTGGACCTTGCGGTCTGAAGACTCCTTAGGAGCCCTCTGGAGCGTTCCTCTCCCCTTCCCCCTCTGTCCTTCCCTTTGGATATTCTTTATTTTTCTTTTATTGGGGGAGCTACAGACCTTTCAGCATTTTTAAGGTCTAGGCACTCAAGCAAAACATAAGGGGGATTTATTTATTTATTTTTTTGCTGTCCTCTCCCCCCGCACTCCCGCAAAGACTTGGGTTTTATTCTTTTCTTTTTTTATCTTTTTTTTTTTTTTTTATAATTGGGCCGAGCGCACTCCTTTTTCAAGATGCCAGCCTGACCCGGACCTCGGAGGAATTTGAAGATTCCACTGCGTCCCGGGGGGGGCGTGCTTTGCTAAAACCGTTCGCATCTTAAAGGGGGTGTGCGTTGGTTTTTTTTTTTTTTTAACTGCCTCTCTCTCTCTCTCTCTCTCTTTTTTTTTCCGGAGTGGGTGGACTGGGGATTGCCTGGATTTCTTCCTCGGTTATTTTTTGCCTCGTTTTCCTCCTCTCCCCTCCCCCCTCCCTCCCCCGGCCCCCGCGCCCCGCCCCCGCAACCTCCTCCCGCCCCTCCTTCTCCGGGGTCAGCCAGGAAGATGTCCCGAGCTGCTATCCCCGGCTCGGCCCGGGCAGCCGCCTTGTGAGCCCCCGACCCGAGGCGCCGAGCCCCGCCGCCCGATGGGCTGGGCCGTAGATCGTCTCCGCAGTCGCAGCTCCAGCCGCCGCGCTCTCAGCCCGGGCAGCATCAGCATCGGCGGCGGCGGCGTCTTCCGCATCGTTCGCCGCAGCGTAACCCGGAGCCCTTTGCTCTTTGCAGAATGGCCCGCTTCGGAGACGAGATGCCGGCCCGCTACGGGGGAGGAGGCTCCGGGGCAGCCGCCGGGGTGGTCGTGGGCGCCGGAGGCGGGCGAGGAGCCGGGGGCAGCCGGCAGGGCGGGCAGCCCGGGGCGCAAAGGATGTACAAGCAGTCAATGGCGCAGAGAGCGCGGACCATGGCACTCTACAACCCCATCCCCGTCCGACAGAACTGCCTCACGGTCAACCGGTCTCTATTCCTCTTCAGCGAGGACAACGTGGTGAGAAAATACGCCAAAAAGATCACCGAATGGCCATATCCTTTGCCCGCACCCCGGCAGCTGCGCCTCCCCCTCCTCCCTCCGCCTCCCGTCTTCCAGGCTGGGAGAGAGACCCGAGGGTTGATGGGAGGTGGGGGGGTCTTCCAGGGGCTGGGAGAGGGGGCACCGGGGAGGAGTGTGAAGAATCTGTCTACCCGGAGCTGGAGCTGGGTTGAGCCACTGTGGAGGCTTAGGAATGGGCTGGGGGTGAAAGGGGGGGTGGGGAGTGGATCCTTCCTAAGGACCGATTCCAGAATCGGTCTGGGGTCGTACTGGGGCATTGGTGGGGGCCTCCAAGACAGTTCCGGGGGGATCAGAGTTCTCCCTAATGAGCTCGGACCCGGCTGGGGCCTGGGCGCTTCTGGTCAGGGCAAGGGAGCCCTGGGAGCCTTGGCTAGGATTCCTGGGCCGCGCCTGACCGGTATCCACCTAAGCCCCCAAAGCTCAGCCTCTCCACGTCTGCGCTCCTCGAGGAGGGGGCCGCACTTTCAGGGCAGAGCGCTTCGGGGGCTCTCAGGGCCAAGAGCAAGAGGAAGAGCATGTGGCCTTCACACTGAGAAGCCAGCACCACCCCAGAGTGGGCCTCTGGCTGAATCTGGAGAGGGTAGCCACCGGGCTGGGGTGGGGGCAGGTGGTGCTTATTCTCTCTGATGTCTGTAAATTTCATTTCCTTTAACCACTGGTTAGGGACCTCACCTCATTATCTTTTGGGATGTAGAGGAACAGATGCCATTTGCCTTATGCAGCCCCTGTCCTAGAAGACCCAATGTAGGCTATTACAATAAGAAAGACAGGGCAAGAGAAAAGAAGGTGGTGGGACCTTTCTAGGGTACCGTGTTGGGGTTGGGTTGGATTCAGCTTCTCTCACCCTAGGGAGGCAGGAGAGAACACCAGGAGAAATCAGCACCCATGTGGACATCTCAGGCAGGTAAATGAATGCTTTTTTTGTTTGTTTATTTAAAGATCCTGAGGAAGAAGGTGAAGACCACATTTTCCTCTACTGAGATGCTGTCAAAATGCAGAGCCCCTTGTGTTTCTTTAAATCTATTCCTACTCGAAATAAACCTTGAGGAGGGCTTACTATCTATTAAGATGTAGGCAGGCAAGAGTGGGTAATGAGTTGGGTTTTCTAGCAGTTATCTAAGCATGACCCAGATTCCAAGAGGGGGGATACACCCTGCTCCCCAGGCTGACTGGCCACCCTGCCATGTCCAAATGTGCCGCTTACCAGCATGATTCCAACCAACTGCCCTCAGTGTAAAAATGAACAGGCTACATGGGTCCCCGGGGCTCAGCGATCCCTCCCTTTCGTATATGGTTTCACCATTATGTACTTAACAGGGCTGGGCCCTTTGAGGTCCCAGGGTTGGTATTTGAAGAGTGCAGTGGTAGGTGGCTTCACTTTTAGGGGGCTCAAAATTGGGCCAGGCTCTTGGCGTCTGAGTACTGACATAGTAGTGGGGGTAGTGAGGTTTTGGGGTGTGTCAGCAGAGATTCAGCAGAGGTCTTTTTGTAGGGAAGTGTACGCCTAACAACGATGTTATCTCCATTGGTACGCAAGGCAGGAACTAGGTCTTTTCCTCATAGGTTATGAAGAAGCTGGTTTTAAGGCTAGAAATTCCTCCCCATTCTGGGCCCATTAAAGTGTGATTACTCAGCCCAGCAAAGTGAGAGGTAAGTGCCTTGGAGGATGGTGGGGCACAGTCATCAGCAGGAGGGTCCAGGAGGGAGGGCTTCACCGGGCTGACAGATTTCTGTGTTGGAAATGCCTTTACATCGCCTTCTGGAGCCTGAATTTGGAGACTTAAGAGGGAAGGAAGGAGGCAGGGAGTCTTTATGTTGTGTCCTTAGCTCACCTCTGTCCAGCCTGAATCCTGCAGATCAGAGGGCTATATGGGAGAAAGGAGATTGCAGTCGCCCCTCGGAAGAAGGAGATAGATGCTGGAGAATGGGATGTGTTGGTTGGACTTCAGCGCTTTCTTGGCCAGCTTGCACAAAGCTTCCTAGCTCTTGTGATGAGTTTGTGCATTTTGCTCTGTGCAGACCATTTTTGTTCTTTGGCCCCAGGGAGCAGAAACATTACCCAGCCCTACTATGGAAGGAAAATCTCCCAGCCTGTCACCAAGCTGGGTCATCTAGACTGAGCTTTCTCTGGGGGGTAGTGGGGGGGGGGTGGAGAAGGAGAGGAGATGGACAGAGACATAAGAGGGGGGTGGATAAATGAATTCAGGCCAGCATAAAGACACTGTGTGGATAGACCAAGGAGTCAGATGCCAGGACAGAACATTAACTTTTTTTAAAAAATCTAAAATACTTTAGCTATTGAAAAAAAAAGTGTAAGTGCTTATTTTGAACTTGTGTACTTTCCTGTACACATTAGAAGTCTAATGTGTACAGGAAAGTACACAAATCCGATCTAGCTTCATAAATTTTTACAAAGTAAATATGCCTGTGCAACTGGCACCCAAGTGAAGAAACGGAACATGCCAGCTCCTCCCAGAAACTTTTCTCATCTCCTCTCATATTCACTCCCTGACAAGGGTACCATTGTCTTGACTTCTAGCTCCATAGATTCATTTTGCCTCTTTTTGAACTTTGTACATAAATTAAATCACATAGTGCATTTTCTTGTGCCTGGCTTCCTGTGCTCACATCTGTGAGATTTATCCTCAATTGTTACAAATAATCATAGGTTGTTTCTTCTCGTTGCTGTGCAGTATTTTATTGTGTGAATAACAATCTACGATCCATCTACCTCGATGGGCGTTTGAGGTAGTTTCCAGTTGTGTTGTGAGGAACATGTCTTATACATGTTTTTTGTTAATTTTTTCTTTCTTCCACATTTCTCCTGGACAGGAGTGGAAACGCTCCTGCCACTTTTTGATGTGTATGTAGTGGGCCATTTCTGGAAACGGCATTCAATAAGGGTTGCAGGTTTCTCATTGTCTTGTGGAAGAGAAGTGAGTAAATGTTCCGTGAACTTGGGTGTGTGCTCATAGGGTCTAAGAGTGTTACTTCCAAGCGCAAATTCCAACATGGTATGCTGGCAGAGGGTTCAGCTTGGCCTTCCTGCACTCATGGGAAATTTTCCACTGTGATTCCTTCCTCCTCCATCCCCCAGTGGGTCAGGCTTGAAGCCAGCAATGAGAATTAAGGTTTCTCATTTATTTCATTTTTCTCCCCTCTTCCTAAGTAAGAAAACCCAAACGGAAGTCTTTGATACTCAGATTTACATTGCTGCCTTTTTCTCATGCCAGGCAGTGAGGCGTTTTAACCACACACCTTGTTTCCATGTTTTCATTGATTAGAAGTCAGATTTAAATATGGTTGTGATGGTCTCTGATGACTTCTGAAAAGCTCAGATCTTTCAGTTCAATAAGAAGCGTCTGTCAACCTTCCTAGAGCTCCCCCTCCTTCATGCCACACACTCTTTCTGATGTGTTACCATGGGATTGTCATCTTCCCAATCCTCATGCCAGCAGGTCTCTCACTGACCATGACATAGAAATTTAGATCATTGCAAGAGCCATGGATGGAAGTCTATGTGTGACCATGCCTAGTCTCCTGATTCTTATGTGGGATTCCAGTTTTTCATCCAGGTTTTCAGGAATTTCAAGGAGAAGCCTAGAGTCACATTGACATCAGGTAACCTATGGTCATTGGCTGACTGGCATGACTCCCTTTTTTTTTTTTTTTTAAGGAAAGGGTCCTTAAAGAGAAGTGTTCTGCATGGGAAGCAAAAGGAACCCTGAGGAACATGAGAACATGTTATGGCTCAGTCACGAATGGCAGAATGTTCTAGAAGGTTCTATGGTAGCAGGCAGTATGGTATAACCCAGGTGATTCTTGGGTTAGATCAATTTGGCTGCTATTTCTGGAAGAGCAAAATCCCATAAAGTGAAAATTAGCACAGCTTTCCCATTGGGAATTTTTTTTTCAACAAGGGTGCAATTCCTCAACCCCAATTCCAAATTCAAAAGATGAGCTCATTTAGAGGTACAACGTAACTTGAACTGACTTGCGTGTAGTCTTAATTTACAGCTTGACTCTGTCCCACGTGGTGCAGGTTTTGGTATATTTCACTGCAGAAATGTTAGATGTATTCTGTTGCTCTAGCCCCGTGTCAGGAGTGCTATGTATTTATCAGAGTGCTTCTCAGACTTTCAGATGCTTGGGGATCATCTTTGAAGATGATGGTTCTGGTCTCGCAGGTTTGGGGTGGGGTTTGGGATTCTGCTTTTTCAACTAGATTTCCTGTGCTTTTTAGTTTATGGGCTATACTTGGGCTATCCAGGTTATGTCATGGAGATACTCAGAGCCCTTTTTTCTTGTTCTTAAAAATCAGGTTTATCAAGGTATAACTTATTTGTAACAAAATTCAACCTTTTTATATGCTGTTCTGTAAGTTTTGACAAATGCCCAGAATCGTGCAGCCACTACCCAAATCAAGAGATGGAACAGTTCTGTCAACCCCAAAATAACCCCATGGTGCCCTTCTGAGTCAGCACCCCACTTCTGTAGTCCTTTGTAACCACCGAATCCAGAAGATAATATAAATAGAATCACACAGTATGTAACCTTTTGAGTCTGTCTGCTTTCACTCAGCCTTTGAGATCCATTCATGTTATTGCCTGTGTCAGCTTGTTCCTTTTGGGTGCAGAGTAGTATTTCATGGTGTGGCTGGACCAGAATTTATTCAGCTATTTCCCACCTAAAAGCCATTTGGGATTTTTTTTTTTTGAGACAGAGCTCACTATGTCGCCCTCAGTAGAGTATGGTGGCATCACAGCTCACAGCAACCTCAAACTATTGGGCTTAAGCGATTCTCTTGCCTCAGCCACCACACTACAGGTGCCCGCCACAATGCCTGGTTATTTTTTGGTTGCACTTGTCATTGTTGTTTAGCAGGCCCGGACTGGGCTCGAACCTACCACGTTTGGTGTATGTGGCTGGCACCCTACTCACAGAGCTACGGGCGCTGAGCCCATTTGGGACATTTTTATTTGAGTGGTTACCAACTGTATGGGTTTTAGTGGGAACAACGAGGACATACGTTTCATTTCTCTTGGGTAAATAAATACTCAGGAGTGACATTGCTGAGTTGTGTGGTAGGTGTATACTTAATCTTATAAGAGACCCCAAACTGTTTTCCAAAGTGTGGTTAAACTATTTGATGTTCCCATCTTTGTTCTCCTTCTAAAAACCCCAAGTTCTAAGCTCCAAGCACATCTGGCTTTGCGGGTTTGGAATTAGGGGTGTGGATATGCAGAAGGCAATGGAAATAGTAGCGCTAAACGCCAGTCAGAGAAATGAGGAAGACTGAGGATGCTGTTGGAAGCTCCGTGCCTGCACTAGAGAGAGAAAATGAGTTTTTAGAGTGTGTTGGTTTTGCCACTCCCCAGTAAAAAGTCAAGCTTTGAGGTCATGAGACCCATGACACTGGCCTATTCTTTGCCACTGCGTAACACAAAACATGCACCCCACACACGTTTGTTGAATGAATAAAAAAAAGGTGTAATGTCTTCCCCCACTAACTAAATTGTATAACATTTGGTTTTCCCTTTTGCAGATGTTTTAGGGTTTTGGTGGATTTTAGGTGCAGGAGGTTGGGATGATGTTCATGAGATTGTCTGGCCAGTGAATGGTTCTGAGATGTTAACGCTTCAGCAGATGGGGTGCAGTGGCCCCTTGAGAATGAAGTCTTTCTGCAGGGACTTGAGTGGGAGGCATCTGTTGAGTGCTTGGGGCACATGTCCTCCCCCCTTTTGCTCCCCAGTAGCAGCAGCACACATATGCAGCAATAGAAGGCACCGCTGGGGAGGTGGACTTCATCCAGCGATGGCAGAGCCTAAGTGCCCCACTGTTCACGCATTTCTGAGAATGCTAACTCAGCTCCCAGGGACAGGGCGGGATGGTGCCTGCCCTGAGAGAGAGCAGAGAGGAGAGGAAAAATGCCTCAGACTCTGAGTCAGACAGGCCTGGGTTCAAATCGCTGGCCAGCCACACCATCCTGGGCACCAAAACAGTTTCCTCACATGCATGGTGAAGAGACTGCTTCTGCCCGTAGCTCCCTTGGAGGGTTCTCAGATTAAATGGAGTCACGTGTGGGAAATTGTCAGCACAGTCTCCGGCACAGAGAAAAGCCCCAAATATAAGAGCCACAATACCAGAGAGTCATTTTGTTTCTGATGTTCTATGTTCTTTCTTTTTGGGGGGAGGGGTGGGGGACTTCGGCTAGAAATGAGGCTGTTTGTGTAGCAGCCCTCTACGACTGTGCAGTGTGGATTTATTAAGCTGAGTGCGGAGCTCTTTAAAGCAACCCTCAGACATTTCTGCTTTCTCCCTTCTCTCTGGAAACTATCAGGGGAAAAAAATTCATGCCCACTTGATCCATTTTTCTATTCCTTTCGGTCTAACATAAAATTAATTCTCTTCCTTCCTCACCTTGGTCTCTCTCCCTGTGAGTGATGAGGTGAGGGGGTTTTAAAGTATGTAATTAGCTTTCCTGCTCCCACGTCCTACCTCCTCCTTCGGAGCAAGTCAAGGGTCCAGCCCAGCATGGAGACCACAGACTCAGGCCACGTTCTGTGCCTCCTCGGCTATCTGCTGCAAACTCAGCCGAACTTTGATCAGCTTCTGGGTTAGAGTAGTGATCCGTGCCTGCACCTGAAACCTCTGCCTGCCTTCTCCCTCACTCCCTGCGAGAATGTAGAGGGCAGGGAATATTTGCGGAGAGGGAAGCAGGTGGATGTGCATAGCCACTTGGTTTTAAAAAACCCCTGGGCAGCGGGGTGCGGTACCTCATGCCTGTAATCCTAGCACTCTGGGAGGCTGAGACAGGGAGGATTGTTTGAGCTCAGCAGTTCACCACCAGCCTGAGAAAGAGAAAGACCTTTTTTCTCTACTAAAAATAGAAAAATTAGCTGGGCATAGGTGGCATATGCCTGTTGTCTGAGCTAGTAGGGAGGCTGAGACAGGAGGATCGCTTGAACCCCGGAGTTTAAGGTTGCTGTGAGCTAGGCTGACGCTGTGGCTCTCTGGCCCAGAGAGCAGAATGAAACTCTGTCTCAAAAACAAAAACAAGAACAAAAATAAAAATAATCCCCCACCAAAACAGAAAACAACCAAACAAAAAACACTGGGCATTACATGTATTAGCTCTTGTCTGGGGAGGGAGACCATTCGTCCAGGTTTGGGACTGTTCTGGTTTTGGCATCTCAGGAAACTCTTCGGTCCTCGGCACATCGCACTAGCGGTGAGGTCCTAACACCCAAGAGAGAAGAGGGGCCAGAGATGGTGCCGAAGCTCAGGAAAGGGCAGTGTCACTTACTTTTCCCCTCTGAACAGCCGAGAATTTTTACTGGAATGAATGCTGCTTTTGGAAGCGGCCTTTAAGGCAGCTGGCGCAAGAGTCATCCCGGCTATGAAGGGAAATGCCTGAGTTTGGTCCGGATCAAGTTTTGTCATCTTGCTTTGGTCAGACATGGCTTTTATCTGCCGTTCAGCCTGGCAAGAGCCGTGGGTCTTCATTAAAGGTACTTGGGGCGCCTGCTGCACATCCCACTGGGAATTAGCAACTTTCGCCTGCTTCTACCCCCAGATAGCAATACTCAAGAGGCAGGTCCTCTTTCTGGGGCCGAGATGGGAAACGGAACTTAGTTGCTCAGCTGCCAGGAAATAACATTCGTGCTGTTACGTTCTATTCTCATTTTAGGCCTATGCGTAAAAGGTGTATATAATTTTAAACCAATTTTTAAAGTACTTTTATGCAAGCAATGTTTACAGGAGGGCGAAGTCCGGGTGTTACCTTTTCATTCTTGAGAATAAATCGATGGCTTTGCCTTAAACAAGACATTGAGACGGACCTAAAACTTGGTCTGTAGGGGGTCTCATGGATTCTGACCTTCCAGAGCCTGATGTGTTCCTTTATTTCCTTCGCCATTATTATTTTCTTTATTGATAATAATGGACACAGGTCTGTACTGACTGCCACTTGCTGCTGCTGTGAAAATGTTTGTGGCATGTTGTGGTGGTGTCTACGCGGGAATGTGTCTGTTTGAGCAATAGCACCAAGAGTGGAGGCTGAAAGGAAGGACGGAGGAAGGGAGGTGACACTGGGTGGACGGGAAGCAAACAGGGCTTGGAAACAGGCAACCCTGCTTGCAAATCTCAGCTCCAGCCCACAGATGTGAGGCCTCAGTCTATTCACCTGTAAAATGAGTGGTTTTATGTTCAAGGATTTGTGGGAAGAGATGCTATGCCCAGAAATACATGCTTACATTTTACACTGTAAAATGTAGCAATGGACTTTAGACTCAGTAGGATGAGGGCTATATTGGTCTCTACATTGTCCCCATGCCTGGCACCTCCAGCGGCTGAATATTTAATTTTGGGGTGTTTTCTCATACGTTGGGTTAACAGACTGTTACTTTAATCCTATTTCAACTTCCTGACACACTCTCCTTTTGCTGATTTTTACTTCCTTCCTTTAATATGTCTGTCGACTGTGGTAGATGCACCCCTTGGTCAGGAACTCGAATGCTGGTCCTCAAAGTGTGGTCCTCACCTGCCCCTGCCCTGTCCAGCCCCCTGCGAGCAGCATCCTGCTTTAGGGTGGAGTTTCTCACACTTAGGCATGCATCCTGGGGGGGCTGTTAAAACACAAACTTTCTGATTCAGGAGGTTTGGGGTGGAGCGTGTGAATTTGCTTTTCTAGCAAGCTCCCAGGCAGTGCTGAGGCTGCAGTCTGGGAAGTGCACTTTGAGAAATACTGAATTAGAACAGACCAATAGCTTATTTCTCCCTGCAGTCTCCACTCCTGCCCCTCCACCACCCCACTGCCCAGAGAGAACTTTCTTGAACTGAGTGTATCTTTTTTTTTCCAGCAGTTTTGGGGTGGGGCCGGGTTTGAACCCACCACCTCCAGTATATAGTGCCAGCACCCTACTCCTTGAGCCACAGGTACTGCCCCAACACCTGGCAATTTTTTTTTTTTTTTTTTGAGACAGAGCCTCAAGCTGTCACCCGGGATAGAGTGCTGTGGCATCACAGCTCACAGCAACCTCCAATTCCTGGGCTCAAGCGAGTCTCCTGCCTCCCCCTTCCAAGTAGCTGGGACCACAGGCGCCCACCACAATGCCCGGCCATTTTTTGGTTGCAGCCGTCATTGTTGTTTGGTGGGCCCAGGCTGGATTTGAACCCGCCAGCTCAGGTGTACAGGCTGGTGCCTTAGCCCGTTGAGCCACAGGCGCCGAGCCTGAACTGAGTGTATCTTATTTCCTTGCTTTTTCTTTTTTTTTTTCAAAAATGGGAAGTGTTTTATCACATATTTATATATACTATAATAATATAGGTTTAACTTTTCCTTGCTTCTGAGCTGTTTCATCTTCTGGGACTTGCACTCATGTTTTTCACTCAACTATAAGTTTCTGAGATTCATCTCTGTTGTGGAGTGTAGCTGCTGTTCATTTTTCTCTGTTGGCATTCTGGGTGGATGCAACAATTTCTTTACCTGTTTTCCTGAGAGATGGACATTTGAGATGCTTCCAGTTTGGAGACATGGTTTGTTTGCTACGTATTATGAACAGTATTACGGTGATGAATAAATAATTTTGAATGAATGAATGTAAGGTGTTAATTTTAGTTTGAGTATTTGGGAATCCTGTCTGAGGATTCGTCGGCATTTATGTGACACTGGCTGTCACACAGACATGGGCCAAGCCATTTCACAATCTATTCATTGTGCTCTTTCAGGACTGGTCAGACAGATAGCACTCGTCCCTGCTTGTATTCAGGAATTCAGAACCTGCGGTTTAGACCTTGGCGATTGATGTGGTTGTGGAGAAGTAGTGTGGTTCAGCTGAGAGCATAGATTCTGGAACCAGGTGGCTGGGGTTCAAGTCCTAACACGGCTGGCCCACTGGCTGTGTGACCCTGGCCAAATCACTTAAGTGGTCTATGCTTCAGTTTCTCAGTCTGTGCAATGGGGATTCTAATACCTCTGTGGGAAGATTAAATAAGTTAATATTTGTGATGCTTAGAATGGTGCCTGGCACTCAGCAGGCAACATATGTGCTTATATAAGGAAGGGTAGATGCATTGAGGGGTTTATTTAGGTGGCCCATTTGAGCTTCTCTGACCCAATGCTTAGAACAATGTGTGGCCCACAGTAGATACTACCTCAATATTCTGCCCTTTTTTTTCTTGAGACAGAGTTTCACTTTGTCACCCTTGGTAGAGTGTCATGACATCATAAACTCCTGGGCTTAAGTGATTCTCTTTCCTCAGTCTCCCAAGTAGCTGGGACTAAAGACGCCCACATGCCTGGCTATTTTTTAGAGACAAGATCTCGCTCTGGCTCAGGCTGTTCTCGAACCTGTGAGCTCAGGCGATCCACCCGCCTTCGCCTCCCAAGTGCTCGGATTACAGGGGTGAGCCACCGCGCCCAGCTATTCTGCCCTTTCTTGCCAAGGCTTTCAACTTCTGCTTTTCTTTGGCATTTACATTATTAACCCATTCTCCTGAATGGTCAGCTCAAGCAGTATTGCTCCAATATGCGAGCCAGAGGGAAAACAATCACAGGGTGTTGTTGATTACATGTACTGGAGTTTCACCATTCCAAAGCCCAAGCAAGACTGCTCCCAGAAATACTTTGTCCGTGTTCCTAATTGACTTCCTTTTCTCTAAGTTCCAATACCAGCCTGTCTCCAGTCTACCCACATTTTCCCCTTCCGTTAACTCTCTCCCTAGCCTTGCCCTCATCCAAAAGCACCATCTTTGAAGACTTCAAATACTTCGAAGCAGCAAGAATAGGGTAGCTTCCCTGAGGGTCTCAGAAGGACTTGGAGTGCTTGATCTTGCACAAATAGAGATGTGTACAGGCTTGAATTATCTTTAGAAGAGTTGTTAGAATGCAAAGCTTTGACATTTTACTGATTCCTAATCACAATACAGTCTTTTAAGTTAGGGGTCATAGACGCATGCTTGTGATAGGAGCGGGGATGGGGATTAGAGTTAGATGGCTGGGTGGATGAATTGATGGATAGTTGGCGAAATGTATGGGTGAATGGATGAAAGGATGGGATGAAAGAAGAAAAGAGGGATGAGTGATTGAATGGGTAGGTGGATGAGTTATATAGGTGGGTAGATAAGTAGATTGACAGATGGCTGGCTGAGTGGACAAATGGATGGACAGATGGGCGGATGGATGGATGACTGGACGGATTGGCATATGGGTGACTGTATGGGTGGATGAATAGGTAGGCAGATGACCAGATTAGATTAAAGAGTAAAAAGATGGTTGACTGGCTAGATGGATGATGGATGGTTGAAAGGGTGGATGGATGTTAGACATTGGGTCTGTCTGATGTTTGGTGTATTTATCAACTTGGAATGACCATGTCTCTCCACTTGCCACCCTAATCATGCCTTTTCCAGTGTCAAATGAATCTTGCTTACTTTTGTAAAAATCAATAGGTTTGAATGTTTATGGTTTACCTCTAATTAGAAAGCTCTTTGAGGGTAGTAGTGAGTGATTCACTTTCCTCTCATCCCCTAAAAGTTCCCTCACTCCATCATCCATAAATATGTTAATTGAGTAATAGTGAAGAAAATAAACAGTGTTTTTGACAAAGATTATTAAAATACTGGAAACACTTGCTTTTCTTTGTTGCAGAGCTAGGACTGAAAGTGGAATTCCTTGGATTTTGCTCCATCAGTGGATAGGGTAGTGTATATTGGTAGACTAGTGGAATATCTCTCTTCCAAGCAGGTTGAGTAATTGCCCCAGATTCTTTTTTGGTTGCAGCTGTCGTTGTTTCCTGGGCCCGGGCTGGATTCGAACCTGCCAGCTCGGGTGTATGTGGCTGGCGCCTTAGCCCGTTGAGCTACAGGCGCTGAGCCGATGCCCCAGATTCTTACCTGGTAGCCAGAGGTTACAGATTACTGATGTAACGGAGTTCTATAGTGCTCCACATTGATCTGGTCCCAGTCTTGTTTGTTATTTCCTTTTTTACATTTTCTACTCATTCTACTCTGTCTGAGCCCCACTGGTCATTTTTGCTCACACCCAGCTCATGTACATTACACAGCATTCCTCTGTTTAGCATTGGCTGTTCCCTATACCTAAATCACTGTTCCTTTGGGTCTCCCACGGCTAGCTCCTTCTTTTCCTTTAGGGCTTGGCCCAAAAGTCACCTCCTTCAAGAGGCCTATTCTCTTCATTTATTAAACATCTAAATTACAAAAAGAATATAAAATATGTGTATACTGTATGATTCAGAAAGAATCTCTGGAGACATTTTAAGGTATTTCATTCCATACCTTTTTAAGGATAGAAATTTTTGTTAGCATATTTCCATGTCATTAAGTATCTTTGAAAAAATAAGTCACCCTGTATAGTTGCACAGGTTGTATATTGCACAAGGGTAGCAAATCACCTGTCATAGGCATCATAGAGCTGCTTATTTATTATCTTGGTGCCCCAACTGACGAAAGCTTAAATATCTTGTTCTGAGAAAATGAAGATATTATGGTGTTTTTAACAGATGGACTTAACAACTCGAGAAAGGGGAGTCTTGTTTACATTTGCACAGTGGAACTATATGGAAAAGAATGTTGTTAATACTTATCAGATGATATTCCACTTGATGGATATGTTATACTTTATGTAACCATCTCTAGTTATTTGTTTGTTTTGCCATTCTAAATAACAGTGCAGTGAACATCTTTGTATGTGAAGCTCTGTCCAAGGTTCTGAGAGTTTTCAGAATGAAATTCTTGCCTATGTTTGGTACTCCAAGTTCATAACTGAAACTCTGTTGTTACCACTTTCTTTGAATCTATAGAAAAGTTTTTGATACCAGGTGACTGGTATATTGAGGATGTTGACAAGAAGGAACAGGGAAAGAACAGTTAATTGGTTTGGAATTTTTCCTGGCTGCATGTAAAGCTGTGCTTTTGAACTGGGGGGCGATTTTTACCCCTGAGGATACTTTTGGCAATGTCTGTAGATATTTTTGATTGTCACGAGTGCAGGGGTGGGGAGGGGGTGCAACTTGCATCTAATGAGGAGAAGGCAGGGAGGTGAGTTAAGCATCCTAAAATCCACAGGACAGCCCCCTGCAGTGAAGAATTATCCAGGTCAAGATGTCAATAATGCCAAGATTGAGAACCTTGATTACATCCTGATGTAATAGATGTCACAGGTTTCTCCAAGGGAAGTGGGTGGATTTAGGGTTCTTGGGTGACTTAAATTTAATTTACAGTTTCTCTTCCTAGCTGAGTGTCTAAGCCAGCTTTCTGTGAACTTTAGATCCCACACGATCAGCAACAGGCTTGCTACTGACAGATTCGTTGATGTAAATATAGATGAATATATAGAAGGAAATCTCACCCAGAGTTAGAAAATGTTGGAATGAAAGCTGCTGCGGCCTCCCCTTCTCTCTCTTTCTCCTTCTGTTACCCAGTTTTTAAATCGTGCCTCACTTTCTGTGGGCTCCTGGCAGGATGAGTGTTGCTGGTATAAACTGTGGTTCTATGTTCCTTTGGTCCCTACACCTGGGGCTGGTCCTGAGCACGTATAGGAGACAACCCCCTGGACCGTGTCAGCTTAGGGATGTGAGGGGAAGAGGAGCGTATTCATTTATTCATTCACAAATGTTTCTTCAGCAAATACTATGTGCTAGCTGAGTGGGAGGAGGTAAGAGCAGAGAAGTGACAAGGGCAGATAATTCTGGGCTTTGTGAGCCACAGTGAGGATTTTCTTTTACCCCAAAAGAAATGAAATAACCACTCTACCCCTTTCCTGCCCTGGCACACCTGTACTTTCTGTTTTCCATAACAAAAATAGGGTCATTCTGTGTAGATGTTTTAAGACTGTCTTTCTGCCAACACTGCAGTGAGTGTCCTGGTGATGAAGTCTTTGCACATGTCTGTGACTATTTCCTTAGGAAAGATTCTTGGAAATGGCATAGTGGGATCATATGTCAGGCTTCTGTGGCAGGCAGCAAGGAACAGGAAATGTGTGCCCTTTCAAATCCCAAGGTTCCCTTTGACTGACTGTGTGGTCCAACTGGTTGCTTTTGATTTCACATATTTGCCAACCATATAAGCAAAAAGTAGAATCCTGTTGTGGTACAGTGTATGTTTCTTCAGGAACCAAAGACACGAAGCATTTTCCATATCCATATGGGCTGTTTGGATACCCTTTGCTCTGTTTTCTCAGGGACATTCTTCATAGCTGTCTTGTAGATTGAGCAAAATTCTGTAGGAACTGAGGGGTGCTGTGTCTTTGTGTGCTGAGCTTGAGAGAATCTAGTGTTGTGGTTAAGAGGGAGGCTATCTGGGTTTGAATCCCATCCCTTTGGTTCTTTATGTCTGCATCATCCTGGGCAAATCACTTAGCTTGCTGGGCCTCAGTTTCTTCATCAGTAAAATGGGTTTGACAATAGTACCTGCTCTGTGAGGTTGTTGTAAGGATTCAAGCAGCATTCAAAACAGTGCCTGGCACCCAGTCGGTACTGAATAAGAGTTTGTATATGTTACTGTTTTAGGCATTAGCCTCTTCCTTCTCCAGTGCAATACTGTGTGTATATTTCTGTGCACCTTTCTTGGTGCTGACAGCCCCTTTACTTCAGAGCACAACAGCAGCCAAATGATTTAGAGCAAGGTCTCCAAGCCTCAGGACCAGCTGTGGCTCCCCTAACTGACCAAGCAGGATTTCCCCACACTCCTCAACCCCCCAAACCTGGTTAAAAGCAGCCAGACCAGTTTTTGCATTCATAATGGGCAGGCCCTGTCCTTGACCTCTGTGGAAGTTCAAGTCAGGATTTCACTTGAGCTCTGGTAAAGAAGGAAGAACCGTGTCCTAGGAGAGCATACCTAGGACAAACTGCCTGCCTTTTGGAGAATAGTCATAATAAAAGTAGCTACTCTTTATGGAGAGCTTGCAAGCCCTGAAAGCTGTATAAGAATCACTTTAGCTGACTGAATTCATACCAGCCCTGAGAGCTCATGGCATTGAATTTTGCTCCCATTTTATAGATATGCACACTGAGGCTCAGAGAGCTGGAGTCACTTGCCAAAGCACACAACTCTCAGTATTTTCCTCCCTGGGATGTCGTAAGGATTCAATTGATGGTGAATGTAAAACAAAGTGCTTGGCACATCTCAAGTGCTCAGCCAGTGGTGGAAGCTCTCAGTTTCCTTGTCGGTATCTGCACTGGGACATAGATAAAACCCAGACAGACACAGACAGACAGACAAAAATCCCTGGGCCTGCATCTCAACAAGATTCCCCAGGTGATCTTGGCTGCAGCTTGGAATCGACTGGAAGATTTAGAAAGGCTGGAGAGATTGGTCCAGGGCTGCCCCTGGGCTTGGGGATTTTTGAAATTCCTCACCTAGTGGTTAAGCAGGTAGAGTGGGGTAGAGTTGTGTGACCTTGTGCAGGCTACTTGCCCTCTCCGAGCCTCAAGTTCTCTCTCTATAAAACCTGCCTGCACCTCCCTCCCAAGGTTGTGAGGAGTAAATGATGTTATGATTCAAAGTTCTGAGCAGAGTGCCTGGAACTATGACAGTAAACACTCTACATAAATAGATGTTAATTTTTTAAAATGAGGTCAACAGCCTTAAATCTAATTGTTGAAGTTGAGGAAAAAACTCCTTTTTAAAAAATGAATTTGCTGTGGGAATTTTTCTTTTTCTAGTTTTTAAAAATTGAGGTAAGACTGAGGGTGGTGGTTCACATCTGTAATCCCAGCATTTCAGGAGGCTGAGATGGGAGGATTGCTTGAGCATAGGAGTTGAAGACCAGCCTGGACAACATAGTGAGACCCCATCTCTTAAAAAAAATGTAAATGAGCTGAGTATGATGGCTCATGCCTGTAGTCCCAGCAACTCAGGACGCTGAGGCAGGAGGATTGTTTGAGCCCAAGAGTTTGAGGATGCAGTGAGCTGTGATTGCACCACTGCAGTGCCTGAGCAACAAAAAGAAACTCTGTCTCAAAAAATTAATTAATTTGGGTGGTACCTGTGGTTCAAAGGAGTAGGGCGCTGGCCCCATATCCCAGAGGTGGTAGATTCAAACTTGGCCTTGGCCAGAAATCGCAAAAAAAAAAAAATTAAATTTTAAAAATTGAGATAAAACTTACATAACAGAAAATTAGCCATTAACTATTCTAAAGTGCACAGTTCGGTGGCATTTAGTACATTCACGGTGTTGTGCAACCATCTCCTCTCTCTAGTTCAAGACATTTTCGGCTCACCAAAAGGAAACCCTGTATTCCTCACCCGCGCCTCCCTGCCCCCAGTCCCTGGCAGCTGCTAGTAATCTTCTTTCTCTGTGAGTTGACCTGTTTGGTGTGGAGGGTTTGGGTAACAACCTCTCGGCATCCAGGGGAGTCTGTGAGAAAGCCCGGCTCCCTTCATTTCTGGGTCTTCCTGCCCCCCCCCCCCGCCTTGGGGCTGCCCCCCACCTGTTTCTCCCTCTGGGCACCCTGGTCCTGCTCATCGGCCTGCGTTAATCCCAGCAGCAGGCCCATGTTCTGCTCTCCCAGGGCTGCCTCTAATGAGAGGTTTCATCTCAGCTGGATTTCTCCTAGTTAAATATTTAATAAATAAGACCTACAACTTGTGATGCTGGGAGTGTTTGATAGTGAAATTAATGAGGGGGAGAGAGAAGCAGGTGGCCCACAGGTCCGTGCCTGAGCCTGGTCACGGCATCCTGGGCAGGCGTTTTTGCCACAGATACGTGGTAACCACTGTGGCCAGACCATCCCCTGTCCCACAGCCAGGCCTCCTTTCTTTAGTACTGTGCCTGACATAGAGTAGCCACCGTTTGATAAGTAGGGGGCAGGGTGAGGAAGGGGCGAGGAGAGAGGTATGTGTGTGGGGAACATGGAAGAGAAGGAAGAGGGGAGACAGATGATGGGGCTGTGGAGAGAGAGATGAAGGGAAAAGAACGAGAGAAAGAGCTGGGGGAAGTTTAAGAAGAGCAATGATGAAGGAGAGAGAAATAGACACAGAGATGTAGGGAGGTGAAAGAAGACGGAAAATAGAGAGAGAAACAATATTGCTGTTTGTAAATTTGCCCCTCTCCCATTGCCTTGATCGGCTCATTTTTTTTCTGTCTCCCCAGTTCTCATTTCCTTACCGTCACCTTCTTGCCAGCACTTCATCCCTTTTCATTTCCTGTGTCTATGTTATCTTTCAATTTTCTGTCTGGGTATTTGCCCCCTTGTCTCTTTCTCTGAATAAACTGTCCCTTGATATGTGTGACTTTTTTTTTTTCAGGCAGTCTTTAGTCGATGCTCTGTGTGTGTGAGAGAGAGGAAGGGAGAGAGAGAGAGGCAATAGAGAGAACATAGAAGGGGGCAGACAGAGAGCGCCCTGGAGAGGAGTGTAGTAACATACATGAACATTTAAAGCCTGCCCGTAAAGTGCCTGTCCACTTTACCCAGATCAAGATCAATGCCACCATTTCCTCAGATTCTCCCTCGTGCCTGTCCCCAGTGACAGCTGTTCTTTTCCTCCTGGAAGAGCCGTCAGTGAGGATTTTATGAGAATCATTCAGTTGTTTTCCTTTGTGGCTTTACCACCTAAACATGCATCTTAAAGCACTTCAGCTAAACGTTATGTGGTTTTGAACGGGATATAAATAATTTCACGTGATATGAATTGTTTTGTGCTTGGCGTCGTTGGCTCACCGTTACCGTTGTAAGATTTCATCCTCATCATGGTCGCTGCTGCTCCTTCATGGTCATTCTTGTTCACTGCTGACGAACCTGAGTTCGTTCCCTTTGGGCTCTGTCATGAGCAGGGTTTCTCGTTGATTGTGGATTTTGCTACATGCATGTAGCAGTCTCCTGAGCTCTGTGTGAAATTGCTGGATACTAAGAATTTGTGCAATTTCAACTTGATTAAATACTACCAAACAATCTTTAGAAGTGCTTGTGCTAATTGACACTCCTGCCAGGAGTGAGTGTTCAAGTTCCTCTCCGTTCTCACCAGCACTTGGTATTTTCAGATTTTTAAACTGTAGCCTTTCTTGTTGAGTATGGGTGATTTCTTGTTGTGATTTTAGTTTCCATTCTCTGATTACAAGTGGAGGGTGAATATATCAATATTTTAATAAATTTATTGGCTATTCAAGTTTCCTCTTTTATAAAGTATCTCTTCTTACTGTCTACTTTTTTATGGGGTTACTTCTTTAGAAAAAGTATTGATTTGTTGGTGATCCTTATATGTTCTGGAAACTGGTTCTTTATTATATGCTGTGCAATATTCTCTCTTGACTTGCCTTTTGATTTTTTCAAATAATGTCTTTTGATCAACAGTAGCTTAATTTTAATGTGGTTGATCTCAGAAATTTTTTCCTTTATAGTTTGTCAGTTTTGTATCTTATTTAAGAAAATTGCTGTTACCCTGAGGCTATGGATATATTTTATCTTATTTCTGCAAGTTTTACAGTTTTGTTCACTGTGTCTTTAATCAGCTTGGGATTGATTTTTTTTTTCTCTTTTCTTTTTGCTTTTTCTTTCTTTTTCCTTTTTTTTTTTTTTCTTGAGACAGGGTCTCTCTATATTGCCCAGGTTAGAGTGTAGTGGCATCATCATAACACACTGCAGCCTCAAACTCTCCAGCTCAAGGGATCCTCCTGTCTCAGCCTGACAGGTAGCTAGGACGATGGATGTAAACCACCATGCTCAGCCAGGGATTGATTTTTATGTATGGTGTGAGGTAGGGAGCTAATTTTCTTTTTTATTCCATGAGAATTATCTTAGCATCCTTTATTTAAAAGGCTATCCTTGCCCCAGTGATTTGCAAGACAATATTAGACTGGTTTAACTTGTACCTCCTTTCATCTGGGGACAGATAAAACAGACAGATAATAACAGACTCAATAATTCCTTTCATGAAGTTTACATTTGTCAAGGATGACACAAATATCTATTGCAGCTTAACTTACAGCTAATGATGCTATAACCCCTACAAAAAGGGACAAGTCCAGCTTGCTCTAAAAAGAACACTCCCCCAAGGAAGTGGTGATAAACTGAGTCTTTAGGGGGACTCAGGTATAGTGGAGGTGGGAATAGTGGGACAGATGTTTTGGTCAAAGGGAACTTCATGTGCAAAGGCCCTGTGGCAAATGCTCAGGAGTTCGCTATTCTAAAGGCACTGTCAGACCACTGAAGTAGCAATACAATGATTTTATATCTGCAAGTGGCCCCACTGGCTGCTGTGTGGAGAATGGGTTGGAATAGGGCAAGAATGAAAGCCAGGAGACCGGTTAGGAAATGATTGCTGTCCTTTAGGGAAGAGACAGAGTGTCTCAGGCTGGAATAGTGACTGTGGAGATGGAAATTATTGATCAGACTGAAAAATATAATATTTTATGTTGGCATGATTTTTTTCCCTCCCTCCTCCCTCTGTCTTTGTTCTTTTTCTGGTTGTGTATTCCGGGTGAGAAAAGCACTTTGTGATCTTGCCAAGGGTATGTGCTCTGGTGGACATATTTGCCACAGATGGTCTTTGGAATTCTGGCCAAGAGAGTCACTGGACAGCCCCTGGCCCCTAGGGTTTCTGGAACCAATTCAACAATGACCATTAACAACAATAGCAACGAAGAGTTGACAGCCTTTCCTTCAAAGCACCTTTTTTTTTTTTAACCATTACCTCACTTCGTCAACCCTATGAAATCAGAGAGGAAAGAGGGAGAAAGGTTTTAATTTATGTTTTATTATAGGATCAGGGAAGTTAATTGATACTCTTGAGATCACACACAAAAAATGTTGGTTTGGGGATTGGAATCCAGATCCTTGACCTCTAGGCCAGTCCCATTTACACAAATTAACACATCCAATCCCAAAACAGACTCATTTGCTAAGCATTTCCTACTAGGATGTTCCTGGGAAATTTACAAGGTTTCAATTTCCTGGCCTGTAAAATTGGAATTAAAATTAAAATGCTTACCTGCTGAGTTATAGTGAGGTTAGTGTGCCCGACACATGGTGAGGACCAGGGCAGAAAACTCAGAGGGGGCTTAAGTGAGATGAAAGGATTTTATTGGCTCATGGGACTAAAGAGTCTGGTGTCCAGCTTCAGGGTGGTGTGGATCCAGAGATCATATGACTTCATTAGGCCTCTCTTTCTGTTACTGGTCTCTACTTTTGGGGGGTTGGCTCCATTCTCCATGTCCTAGCTGCTGCCAAGTTCTCCCTACATCATATCCAAAGAAAAACTGTCTTTCTTTCCCAGTCATCTTTCCAGAATTCTCAGTAAATACTTCCTTGCACTTGATTGGCTATCGCTAGGGTCATGTGCTCATGCCAGAACCAATCACTCTGTGGGGAAAGGAAGATGAAGAAAGGAATGCCTTGACTGGATTAGGCTGGAGATGCTTAACTGTCTGGAGTTAGGGGTAGAGCCAACTTCCCTAAGTGTGGAAGAGCGATCCTGTAAAAGTATCAGGTCAGGCTTGGCGCCTATGGCTCAACGGGCTAAGGCACCAGCCACGTACACCTGAGCTGGCGAGTTCGAATCCAGGCCTGACCCGCCAAACAATAATGACGGCTTCAACCCAAAAATGGCCTGGCGTTGTGGCGGGCGCCTGTAGTCCCAGCTATTTGGGAGGCGGAGGCAGGAGACTCACTTGAGCCCAGGAATTGGAGGTT
>CAUYON010129020.1:0-17263 GCA_963573935.1 Arctocebus calabarensis
GCTCTTATTCGTTTTTGCCCCTGGTTTTTGTTTTTTGTTTTTTTGTTTTATTCAATTGAAATATAAAAATGTTTATTTTTTTTGTGTTTTTAAAAAAAAAAAAAAAAAAAAAAAAAAAAAAAAAAAAAAAGAATTTATTACTGTCTAAAATCTTGAAGTGTGTTAAATCACTTCTCCTACTCTAGATCTCAGTAATTTTAATTATACCTTCTTTA
Source organism: Arctocebus calabarensis (assembly GCA_963573935.1). Classification (NCBI taxonomy): domain Eukaryota; kingdom Metazoa; phylum Chordata; class Mammalia; order Primates; family Lorisidae; genus Arctocebus; species Arctocebus calabarensis. The sequence continues at coordinate 216 of CAUYON010129020.1, forward strand.
CTTTAATCTTTCTAGTTATGAGATTACAAATGTTATCCAACATATTTTATAGCTTCGCATCATCTCAAAAATGGAAAGAGTGTCTTGTATGTTTCAAAAACGTAAAACAGAACACAGCATTCTTTTGTACTATTTGGTCTATATTTATCTACCTTGTCATACTTTTCTAAAAAAACCAAGTAGAGCGTACCACACTTATCCTGATCAGTAACTTGTCTAAAAGGTGAATGGTAACAGAATTGTCTTGACGAGGACTAAGAGGCAAGAATATTTTTTTTTCCTTTTTGAAGACATGGTGTTTCCCTCTGTTGCTGAGAGTAGAGTGCAGTGGCACAATCATAGCTCAGTGAAGCCTTGAACTCCTGGCTCAAGCGATCCCTCCCAAGGAGCTGAGTAGCTGGCTGTACAAATCAAGAACTGCCATGCCGGGCAGCGCCCACAGCTTAGCCAGCAAGGGCACCGGCCACATACACCTAGGGTGGCGGGTTAGAACCCGGACCAGGTCTGCTAAGCAACAACAACAATAGCAACCAAAAAATAGCTAGGCATTGTGGCAGGCACCTCTAGTCCCAGCTACTTGGGAGGCTGAGGCAAGAGAATCATGTAAGCCCAAGAGTTTGAGGTTGCTGTGAGCTGTGATGCTACAGCACTCTACTGAGGGTGACAGCTGGAGACTCTGTCCCACAACAAAAAAAAAGAAAAGAAAAAGAAGAAGAAGAAAAGAAAAGAACTGCTATACCTGGCAGATTTGTTTTCTTATATGTTTTATACAGCTTGCCTTTCCTAAGTTTACATTTAGAAAAAAATGCAAGCATTTAGAGGAATAGAATTTGAATCATCTTGTTCTTTGCAAATTCAGGATGGATCAACAATAATGTAAAGATTAATGTTACACTCTTTCTCCTACAAACTCATTCTTTTAGTGTTAAGAGGTATATTCACTAAGGACAGGAAATTTAAACTCATTTAAGGCCAGAAGATATTCTCTTAAAATTTCTTTACTCACTTGAGGTTTATTCTGGCCTTTCAATAAACCTCCTCCTTAATAGAGATAATAGAAGGAAAATAACTGCTGAGCAGCTGCAATTTGAGGCATCCGAAAGCTTAACAATACCACTATCAAGTCTACTAATAGCAATATATATCAAAATAACCTTTTTTTTTTTAAAAAGCTGTTGCCCTGGGTAGAGTGCCATGGCATCACAGCTCACAGCAAACTCCCAACTCCTGGGCTCAAGCAATTCTCCTGCCTCCGTCTCCCAAGTAGCTGGGATTACAGACGCCCACCACAATGCCTAGCTATTTTTTTTTTTCTGGTTGCAGCTGTCATTGTTGTTTGGTGGATTCAAACCTCCCAGCTCAGGTGTATGTGGCTGGCGACTTAGCCACATAAGCCACCGATGCTGAGCCCAAAATAACAATTTTAAAAAGTAACCAGACCATACAAACTTAAGGACTTTCAAACTTTTATGCTTCTACTTGTGCCTTCCCCTTGACCAATAAATAATAACCTTTCTCTCCATAGTCCCACTTGTCTAAATGATATTAATCCCTCAAGTACCAAATAAAATACCCACCCCGTCAATTATTTTTCCAGTCCCACTCACTGTAAATAATCTTTCTTTTATAGGCTTATGAACCTTTACTTTTATAGTTTTATACATTTATCTTCTTTATAATAAATTCCTTAAGGATATATTTAATTTCTTTTATTCTAAGAAAAACATCTCCCACATTTTAATGTTCATAAAACCTGGGTGCCTCTTATAAATCATGTAGATATTTAATGTAATAGCATTTCTTCATCCCAACAAAACCTGATATTAAATCAATGATGTATTACATAATCAACAAAACCTCTGAATGAAAAAACAAAAAATAAAAAACAGATAAATGAAAAGATCAAGGACTAAACACAGAAAACTGTAAGTCAAACGGGATTTAAGAGACAAGGAAAGAAAATTAGCTTTACATGTACTGATCATTATTAGCTAAACACAGATGAACAAAATAAATTATCCAAAAAATGCTGGAAGATCACTTTAGGAATTTCTGCTTACACCAAGAGTGCCTGGGAAGCTGAAAGGCAATATGCTCCAGGACAAAGAGTACCACACCACCAATAAAGCAGAAAGGTATTCTAAGAAAGCATACCCAATTACTTCAAGCTATTCAAGCTCATTCTTTCCCACAAAAGAGAACTGTCCTCAAAGATGATTAGTGAGAAGAAAAATGCAATTTAGAGCTCGTGTAAATTTTATTAAAGGGGAGAAGAAAAGGCAACAAAGAAAGTAAAATAGAGTAATGAGGCTTTAGAGCAGCAGTTCTCGACCTGTGTGACATGACTCCTTTGTAACAATGAAAATACATCGCGGCATTAGAAAGGTTGAGAACCACTGCTTTTGAGGGAATAACTCCAGGAAAGAACAGAAAATTATTGATGAATACTTCATACTCTCAAAATCAATTTAGAGTGAGCTACACCTAAAATCTGTTATGATGAAAATAAACCTGAGTGGCTCGGTGCCTGTGGCTCAATGGGCTAAGGTGCCAGCCATGTACACCTGAGCTGGCAAGTTCGAATCCAGCCTGGGCCCTCCAAACAACAATGACGGCTGCAACCAAAAAAATGGCTGGGCGTTGTGGCGGGCGCCTGTAGTCCCAGCTACTTGGGAGGTGGAGGCAGGAGACTCGCTTGAGCCCAGGAATTGGAGGTTGCTGTGAGCTGTGATGCTACAGCACTCTATTCAGGGTGACAGCTTGAGGCTCTGTCTCAAAAAAAAAAGGGAAAGGGGAAAACAAGAAAAGGGGAAAAAGGGAAAGAAAAGAAAAGAAACATGAGAAAAAGAATACTATGGTACCTAGGCAAAAGCACAAGAGAAACATAAAGCTGAACCGAAACTTCCCCACTACAACCTATAATGCAAAGGCTATGACAGGTAATAGGCTAATGTTCCAGTTCCAACTTACATACAAATTCAACTTAAGAACAAACCTACAGAAACAATCTCATTCATAACCCGAGGATTGTGTGTACACAATACATCATCTGCCTTATAAAATACTTAAATAATACTGCAACAAATCTCCTTTATTCCACCTTTATCCAATCTCACTCTTTTCTTCAGAGGCCAACTACTGATGACATTTTAGTGTGCATTCTTTCAGGCTTTTATCAATGCATCTACACACATACAAGCATTAAAAAAGAGTTGTGTATACGGGATGTGTGCTTAACACAAATGTATCATATCATCTTAGCAACCCCATTATTTCCCTTAACAAAAGATTGTAGAGCTCTTTCCCTGTACATATATATAAATATAAATTTAGGTGGGCATGGTGGACCACACACATAGTCCCAGCTACAAGGAAAGCTGAGGAAGATCACTTGAACCCAGTTTAGGGCTCCATGAGTTCTGACTGCGCCACTGTGCTCTAGTCTGATTTGATGGAGAGGCCCTATATCTTTTTTATTTTATTTTATTTTATTTTATTTTATTTTATTTTATTTTATTTTATTTTATTTTATTTTGAGACAGAGTCTCAAGCTGTCACCCTGGATAGAGAACTGTGGCATCACAGCTCACAGCAACCTCCAATTCCTGGGCTTAAGCGAGTCTCCTGCCTCCGCCTCCCAAGTAGCTGGGACTACAGGCACCCACCACAACGCCCGGCCATTTTTCGGTTGCAGTCATCATTGTTGTTTGGCAGGCCCAGGCTGGATTCGAACCCGCCAGCTCAGGTGTACGAGGCTGGATCCTTAGCCCGTTGAAGCACAAGCGCCGAACCCTATATCTTTTTTAAAAAATTATCTGGGCTTGAAGTCTTTATTTAACTAACTTTACAATTTCTTCTGAATGATCTATTCGAGTTTGCTATTTCTTCTTGAACCCATTTTATTTATTTATTTTTTCTTTGAAACAGAGTCTCAAGCTTTCACCCTGGGTAGAGTGCCATAGTGTCCAGTTCACAGCAACCTCAAACTCTTGGGCTTAAGCAATTTTCTTGCCTCAGCCTTCCAAGTAGCTGGGACTACAGGTGCCCACCACAACACTCAGCTATTTTTTTTTTTCTTGTTGCAGTTGTCGTTGTTTTAGCTGGCTCAGGCCGGGTTCAAACCTGCCAGCCTCTGTGTATGGAGCCAACACCCCACCGACTGAGCTATGGGCTCCACCTTAACCCATTTTATTATATATTTTCCCAGAAAATTACCCAGGTCATTTGCAAATTTAATACAACAGCAGGGGTCCCAATATTTTTGGTACCAGGGACAGGTTTCATGGAAGACAATTTTTCCATAGACTGGGATGGGGAGTGGGTAGGTGGTTTTGATATAAGCAAGCAATTTACTTAGAATCTCTGTGCAGTCAAACCTCTCCGCTAACCATAATCTGTATTTGCAGCCACTCCCCAACCAGCTAGCATCACAACCTCAGATCATCATGCATTAGATTCTTGTTAGGATCATGCAACCTAATCTGCATTTGCAGTTTATAGTCAGATTCCCAGTTCTATGAGACTCTAATGGTAAAGCTGATCTGACAGGAGGTAGAGCTCAGGCAGTGATGTAAGTGATGGGGAGCTGCTGTAACTATAGAAGCTTTGCTGACAGCACGATAACATCCTGCTGTAGGACCCAGTTCCCAACAGTACCAGTCTCCTGCCTGGAGTTGGGGACCAGAGGTTGGAGACCAAAGAAATAAAGTGTTCTCATAATTTTAAAAATCACCTGAGTTCATTTTATGTTATCTTTTCATCCTTATATTGTTCATTTATTATCTTTTTCTTAAATAGGTTTTGTCTATGTTATTTGTCTTTTTAGAAAGCTCATTTTTGGTTTTACCGGTTTTTGTTTTTTTTTTTTTAAGATAAGAGTCTCACTGTGTCATCCTGGGTAGAGTGCCACTGCGTCACAGTTCACGGCAACCTCCAACTCTTGGGCTTAAGCAAGTCTCTTGCCTCAGCCTCCCAAATAGCTGGGACTACAGGCACCCACCACAATGCCCAGCTATTTTTCTTTTTTGTAGAGACAGAGTCTCACTTTATCACCCTCTGTAGAGTGCCGTGATGTCACACAGCTCACAGCAACCTCCAACTTTTGGGCTTAGGCAATTCTCTTGCCTCAGCCTCCCGAGTAGCTGGGACTACGGGCGCCCGCCACAACTCCCGGCTATTTTTTTGTTTTGCAATTTGGTGAGGCTGGGTTTGAACCCACCACCTTCGGTATATTGGAGTCAGCACCCTACTCGCTGAGCAATAGGCGCTGCCCAACCCGGCTATGTTTTGGTTGTACTTGTCGTTGTTTGGCAGACCCACCAGCTCCCATGTATATGGCTGGCGCCCTAGCTGCTGAGCAATAGGCACCAAGCCACCAATTCATTTTAACAGGTTATAGTTTCCACTCTATTGATTTCTGCTTATATTTATTATTAATTCCTTCCCTCTGCTTCCATTAGGCTTTTAGATTTAATAAAGACTGCACATATTCTATATGCTATGTTGGCCCTGACAGGTTTTTGTTATCACCTTCCTCATTATTATGGATTTCTTCAATCCTTAAGTTTATTTATTTATTTTGAGACAGAGTCTCACTATGTCGCCCTTAGTACAGTACCATGGCGTCACAGCTCACGGCAACTTCCAACTCTTAGGCTTAAGTGATTCTCCTGCCTCAGTCTCCCAAATAGCTGAGACTGCAGGCACCTGCCACAATGCCTGGCTATTTTTAGAGATAGGGTCTCGCTCTTGCTCAGGCTGGTCTCTGAAATGGTGAGCTCAGGCGATCCACCCGCCTCAGCCTCCCAGAGTACTAGGATTACAGGTGTGAGCCACTGCGCCCAGCCATATACTGTATATTTTTAAATGTTCATATGGATGGATTTCTCTTAGTTCTTTTTTTGGTATTGACTTTTATATTTATTGCATTACGGTCAATGAATGAGGCCTATGTGATTTCTACTTTTTGAAAACTGAGATTTTCTTTGTGGCCTAACACATGGCAGTTAAAATTACAGTTCTACTGTATAATTCTATTTTATAAATGTTAAGAAAAATGTTCATGGAATTTTTGAAAATACATAGAAATATCTGAAATGATTTAGAATACACAGAGATATGGTGGCCACCTCAGGAAAGTAGGATTGAGGAGTTTAGGGCGGAGGTAGGTAATGCTTAGATTTTGACATACATTATGGTACTTACATTTTGACATACTTTACTTTTGGTAATGCCATTTTGTGTAATGAATAATGAACTTAAAATCGGAAAACTGATTCTGCCTCTGTTGCTAGTCATGAAATTGGAGTAATTTTAATTTTTCACATTCTCAATATACCTATAAAATATAGATATTTGGCATACCCATAAAGACATATTTTCTGATTACTCATGTTTGTAAGTCCCATAGGAGGCAGGTAACACTCATTTGCTGAGCTGAATCATTTAGTAGTACTGCTCAAATTATCTCTCTCAACTATGTCAAATATCCACTTTCGCCTCTATCCCTAAAAGAGCTCAAAGTATTTTACAGGATAACCGCTATCCAACCCATCAGAAATGCTAAAAATGTTACAAAGGTCAATCAAGGTGTCAAAATTTATCCTACTTTGAAGAAGTACATAAACATTTGTTTCCTATGGTAAATAAACATTCATATTTTCAAGAACAGTTTACTCTGTGAAAAGCATTTAAAAAATGGGAGAAAAAAAATCTCCTGTATTTTATTTCCTTTCTAAAACCTAGAAGATACTAAATCTGTCTCCCAGATTTACATTTAAATCTTACTATAAGATGGGCTGGGCAAGGTGGCTCATGCCTGCAATCCCAGCACACTAGGAGGTTGAGGAGGGTGGATTGCATGAGCTCAGTAGTTCAAAGATCAGTCTGAACAAGAGTGAGACCTCATCTCTAAAAACATAGCCAGGGACTGTGGTGGGCACCTGAAGTCCCCACTACTTGGGAGGCTGAGACAAGAGAATCAAAGCCATAGCACTCAACTCCATGGGTAAGACTGTCTCCCCCTCCCCCCCCCAAATTACTATAAGACAAACTTTGATTGCTTAAACACTTTTAAGTCATTTCTTTTTCTTTCTTTCTTTTTTTTTTTTTTGAGACAGAGCCTCAAGCTGTCACCCTGTATACAGTGCCGTGGCATCATAGCTCGCAGCAACCTCCCAATTCCCGGGCTCAAGTGAGTCTCTTGCCTGCGCTTCCCAAGTAGCTGGGACTACAGGTGCCCGCCACAATGCCCGGCCATTTTTTGATTGCAGCCATCATTGTTGTTTAGCTGGATTCAAACCTGCCAGCTCAGGTGTATGTGGCTGGCACCCCAGCCCATAGAGTCACAGGTGTCGAGCCTTAAGTTATTTCTTATCTAAAATTTTCTGGCTCGGCGCCTGTGGCTCAGTGGGCTAAGGTGCCAGCCATGTACACCTGAGCTGGCAGGTTGGAATCCAGCCCAGGCCTGCCAAAACAACAATATGGCTGCAACCAAAAAATGGCCGGGCATTGTGGTGGGCGCCTGTAGTCCCAGATACTTGGGAGGAGGAGGCAAGAGACTCACTTGAGCCCAAGAATTGGAGGTTGCTGTGAGCTGTGATGCCACAGCACTCTATCCAGGATGACAGCTTGAGGCTCTATCTCAAAAAAATAAATAAATAAATAAATAAAATTTTCTATAAATTTAGTCACCTAAAATTAGGTTCTCCTCCTTCACTTTACTTTTATCTAAATTAAAGATAATTTTGGCCATAATTTATACAATACTCATTCTGATTATGAGGGTAGCAAGTATGACTTCTAAGAAGTTCACATAAAAGCATCTGGAAGAAAAAGATATAAATTGACGCAGAAACAAGAATGACTAATACCTAGATATACTTTCAGTAAGATAAAAGTATATACATACACAGTTAATTATTATAATATTATTCATAATTACAAAATATTGGAAAACGACCTAAATGTCTCAGTATATATACAAATGAAGAAACTATGGTATAGATATAGTGGAGTATACTATGTACTTTGTATACAGCTATTTAAAAAAAAAAAAAAATTTGAAGCCAGGCATGGTGGTTCATGCCTGTAATTCCAGCTCTCTGGGAAGAAGAGACTAGAGCAGTGGTTCTCAACCTTCCTAATGCTGCGACCCTTTAATACAGTTCCTCATGTTCTGGTGATCCTCAACCATAAAATTATTATCATTACTACTTCATAACTGTAATTTTGCTACTGTTATGAATCATAATGTAAATATCTGATATGCAGGATGGTCTTAGGCGACCCCTGTGAAAGGGTTGTTCAACCCCCAAAGGGATTGCAACACACAAGTTGAGAACTACTGGACTACAAGATTACTTGAGCCCAGGAGTTGGAAGCTAAGTTGAGCTATGATTACTCCACCACACCGCAGTCTGGGCAACAAAGCAAAAACTCCATCTCTACTGTGGGTAAAAAAAAGAAAAGAGGAAGAGCTGATAGGCTAATACAGAGTGAGTGTCAGAAGACACCAGTAAGTGAACAAAAACAAGTGTAATAGAACACATATACTGTGCTGCCTGTTAAGAAAGATTGGAGAATTTAGAAAACATACAGAGATCACTCTCTCTTTTTTTAAGAAAAGGGTGCTTGCTACGTTGCCCTGGTTGGTCTTGAACTATAGGCCTCAAGTGATCCTCCTGCCTCAATCAATCTCCTGAGTAGCTGGGACTATAGTCACGTACCACCACGTCTGGCTATCTTTTTATAAATGCCTGGCTATTTTCATAAAACAATGACACTAGTTCCTACAAGGGGTGGAAGTAACATACTGGATAAAATTCAGAAAAGAATAACATTTCTAAACAGATATTTTTTGTATAGCTAACGTTCTGCATATTCAAAAAGTTAAATTAGTAAGGGAGGGAAGGGTGAAACCAAAACACTAGAAAATTGAAAAACTAGAACAAATGAACCCCTAAATACACTTCAAATGAATAATACCAACACACAGAGATTGGGGGGGGGGGGAGACAACAAAAAAATAAATCTAAGTTAACTTAAAAACCCAGAATTTGACTATACACCCTTAGTCTTAGGTGAGGTAAATAGAGGAAGAACTGCATACAAATTCTGAACCCTTTCCAGAAAGTCTGTATCAGGGAAATAAATCTTTTTTTTTTAATTATTATGGGTAGATAATTGTATCTTTATAAGGTACACATAATGTTGTGATACAGGAATACAATGTTAATTAATCTTTGTGTTAAGAACATTCTACTTCCACTCTTTTAGTTAAGAGTACTGCTTTTTTTTTGAGACAGAGTCTCACTTTGCTGCCCTCGGTAGCATGGAGTCAAAGTTTATAGTAACCTCCAACTCTTGGGCTCAAGTGATCCTCTTGCCTCAACCTCCCAAGTAGCTAGGACTACAGGGTCCTGCCACAATGGCCAGCTGTTTATAGAGACAAGGGGGTTTTGCTCTTGCTCAGGCTGGTTTCTCTTGAGTTCAGGCAATCCACCCGCCTCAGCTTCCCAGAGTGCTAGGATAACAGATGTGAGGCACTGCATGGCTTTTCACTTAACAAAGGTTCTCCCAGTTCCATCCATGTTGTTGCAAATGGCAGGATTTCATTCTTTTTGTGGCTATATAATATTCCATTATGTATGAGTACCCCAGTTTGAACAGCCATTCATCCAGTAATAGATACTTAGGCTGATTTCAAATCTTGGCTAGTATGAATAGTGCTACAATAAACATGGGAGTACAGATGTCTTTCTTATCGTATGAATTTCCCTCTTTTGGACGTATATCCTACCCAGCAGTGGGATGCTGGGTCATATGGTAGTTCTGTGTTTAGTTTCTTGAGGAACTTCCATACTGTTCTCCATAAGGGGTTGCATAAATTTACATTCCCACCAACTGTACAAGGGCCAGCATTCATTATTGCCTGTGTTTTTGGTAAAAGCCATTTTAACTGGGGTGAGATGATTATCTCATGGTGGTTTTGATTTGCATTTCTCTGATGACTAATGATGTTCAGCAGTTTTTACACACCTGTTGGTCATTTATAAGTTTTCTCTCTTTTTTTTTTCCTGACCACTCTGTCGCCCTGGGTAGAAGTGCCATGGTGTCATAGCTCACATCAACCTCCAACTCTTGGCAATCCTCTTGCTGCAGCCTCCTGAGAAGTTAAGACTACAGGCACCTGACATAACACCTGGCTAGTTTTTCTATTTTTAGTAGAGATGGGGTCTCACTCTGGCTCAGGCTGGTCTTGAACTCCTGAGCTCAAGTGATCCACTTACCTCAGCCTCCCAGAGTGCTGGGATTACAGATGTGAGTCACTGTGCTCAGTCATAAGTTTTCTTTTTTAAAAAGTCTGTTCAGCTTCTTTGCCCATCTTTAAATCAAATTATTATTTTTTCCTGTTGAGTTGTTAGGACTCCTTATACATTCTAGTTACTAATCCCTTGTCAAATAGATAGTTTATAAATATTTTCTCCCATTCTGTAGCTTGTCTTCACTTTGCTGTTCTTTTCAGAAGCTTTTCAACTTGACATGATCCCATTTGTCCAATTTTGCTTTGGTTGCCTGTACTTTGGGGGTATTACTCAAGAAGTTCTTACCCAGACCAACGTCCCGAAGTGATTCCCCAATGTTTTCTTTCGGTAATTTCATAGTTTCAAGTCTTACATTTAAATCTTTAATCCATTTTGATTTGATTTTGCATATGGTGAGAACTAAGAATCTAATTTCAGGCTCAGCACCTGTGGCTCAACAGGCTAAGGCGCCAGCCACGTACACCTGAGCTGGCAGGTTCGAATCCAGCCCAGGCAGCCAAATAACAATGACGGCTGCAACCAAAAAATGGCCGGGCGTTGTGGCAGGCACCTGTAGGCACCTGCAGGCACCAGCTACTTGGGAGGCAGAGACAAGAGACTCACTTGAGCCCAGGAATTGGAGGTTGCTGTGATCTATGATGCCACAGCATTCTATCCAGGGTGACAGCTTGAGGCTCTGTCTCAAAAAAAAAAAAAAAAAATCTAATTTCATTCTTCTACATAGAGATATTCAATTTTTCCAGAACCACTTATTAAAGAGACTATCTGTTTTTATGCCAGTACCATGCTGTTTTGGTTACTACAACTGGTAATATGATTTGAAATCAGGTTAATATGATTCCTCCAGTTTTATTCTTTTTTCTCAGAATGCTTTTCGTTATTCTAGGTCTTTTGTGGTTCTTTATAAATTTTAGGATTATTTTTTCTATTTCTATGAAGAATGCCACTGGTATTTTGATGGGGATTGCACTGAATGTGCAGACTGCTTTGTATAGTCAGAATATTTTAATAATACTGAGTCTTCTAATCCATGAATATGGATTATCTTTCCTTTTTTCTTATGCATCCTCTTCAATTTCTTTCTTTTTTTTTTTTTTTTGTAGAGACAGAGTCTCACTTTCGCCCTCGGTAGAGTGCTGTTGCGTCACACAGCTCACAGCCACCTCCAGCTCCTGGGCTTAGGCGATTCTCTTGCCTCAGGCTGGATTTGAACCCGCCAGCTCAGGTGTACATGGCTGGCATCTTAGCTGCTTGAGCCACAGGCACTGAGCCGGAAATTTTCTTTTAAATATAGAACATGAAGCTGGGCATGGTGGCTCACACCTGTATTCCGAGCATTTTGTGAAGCTGAGGTAGGTAGATTGTTTGAGTTGAGTTGTTCAAGACCAGCCTGAGCAAGAGTAAGACTCTGTCTCTAATAAAAACAGAAAAACTAGATGGGCATTGTGGCAGGAGCCTGCAGTCCCAACTACTTGGGAGGCTCAGACAAGAGGACTGCTTGAGCCCAGGAGTTTGAAGTTGCTGTGAGCTATGACACCATGGCACTCTACCCATCTACTCAGGGTGAAAAAGTGAGGCCCTGCCTCAATCAATCAATCTAGAATATGAAGCTAAAATCTCCTGTGTTCTTTGGGTATATAAATAGAATGCTATAAGATACTATACTATAAAATAACAATCATCAAATCATTTCATCCCTCTTATTAAAGCATTTACATTAACTATTATACTAGCCACCTCATAAATACAAGGAAATAGAATGGCATTAGCAATAACAACAAAATGGCTTTTATTTTCTAAAGTATAGATTCCAGACAAAAAAAATTTACAAGAGCTCTGAAGGGTCTACAGAGATAATACTGTATACAAAACTCAGTTTTAAAATATGACCACGCTGTTTAAATCAATATCTGAATACTGGTAAAAATAGCTTTAATGATAAAATATGATAATATACATGATTATATTATATATCTTATGATATAAATTCTATAAATTCTATGATTAAAGCTTTCTCTTCCTCAAGTTGTATTTTAATTTACTATTTTGTCTCTTATGAAAGAGGATTTTGTTAAATCACAAAAACAGAGAAACTTACAGTTCATCTCGTTGTCTCTGGGACAGCACCATTTTGGCTGTAATGTCAAGCTTATATGATATAGTGGTACGTCCCTCCTTTTGGGAAATCAAAAAGCTTTTCAATCTCTGGACTTATAATTACACCAACTAAGTGGCTTCCACGCAGGGGAAAATGATTCTTTTATAAGTGAAGCCAAACAGCTACCAGGAGATATTCAACAAGTAAGGCTCATCCCACCTAAGGAGAAAGAGAGAGAGAGAGAAAAAGAATATTATTTCTTTCACTTAAAATTTAAATTATTCCTGATTAATTAGTTTCAAGAGACATTTTCAAAGATCAGGTTTACTATGATGTTAATATGAATACGAAAGGGAGTTTTCTATCTATAGTAAAAATCAATGTCAAAATACTATTTAATGTATTTTAAATTACCTTTAATAATTTAAAAAACCAAAACAGCACTATTTTTAAATTTAACATAAATTTACCTACTCTCTACCTTGTTACCTTCTCAAAGATAACAATTTTCCCTTAAAAAATAAAAATTAAAAATGAATAACTTACAAAAGATACAAGTAGTAAAATAGGCAAGGATTTCATAAACTGTATCCAATTTAAAAAGTGCCAGCCATGGCTGAAACAACCTTCAAGTTTGAATTTTAGCTGCCAAAACTCTCAGAATACCCAATAAGTAAAATACAAGCTAATTAGCAATCTTATGCTAGCTTAACCAATGTGCTTAAGAAATCAATTTAATATCATTCTAGTTTATTGTGTCCCTTAAATTTATGTGGGCCATGAGTTGCAGGTTGGCCCCTTCCAGTTTCTATTATTTAGGACAATGATAATCTACTGACAGATAATTAATCGTAGATATTAAAGTGAAAAAGAGACATGACCCAAACCCCAGATTTAATCAGGAAAAAACACTTTATTATTAATATATACACTATAGGATTCAATTTAATTATGGAGTGAATATCTCTAGCTAAAAAGGCAAATTCACGTACAAGAATATGATATTATTCAAACAGCAGAATTATCTAATCACAATAAAACCAAGACATAAACAAAACTATATACTGGTGTAGTGAACAAACTATTCATTCAACAAATATATACAGAACATTTAATATGTGTCAGGCACTATGAAATACTATTTTGAGGGGGGAAAAATACTTGATCTTTGCATTCAAGAAGTTACAACCTATTGAAGAGTCAGCCAAGAAAAAGGCATCTATAACAGTGTGAACAATGTGACAAATGTTACCACATAAAGCATGAGGACTTAGGAGGAGGCTGAGCAGGTAGGGAAGGGTGGATCACCAAACAAGCTCAGGACTTTATACTAGGGGCAATAGCGACACATTAGATAAGTGTTTCAAAAAAACTCACTCTCTGGGTGGCAACTGTGGCTCTGTGAGTAGGGCACTGGCCCCATATACTGAGGGTGGCTAGTTCAAACCTGGCACTGGCCAAACTGCAACAAAAAATTGCCAGTTATTGCGGTGGGTGCCTATGGTCCCAGGTACTTGGGAGGCTGAGGCAAGAGAATCACCTAAGCCCAAGAGTTGGAAGTTGCTATGAGCTGTAACACTGCAGCACTCTACTGAGGGCAACAAAGTGAGACTCTGTTTCTAAAAAAAATAAAAAAGAAAAGAAATAATAAAACTCACTCTCGGCTTGGCGCCTGTAGTTCAGGGGCTAGGGAGCCAGCCACATACACCAGAGCTGGATTCTATTCCATCCTGGGCCTGCCAAACAATGACAACTACAACCAAAAAATAGCCAGGCATTGTGGTGGGCACCTGTAGTCTCAGATACCTGGGTGGCTGAGGCAAGAGAATCCCTTTACGCCCAAGAGTTTGAGGTTGCTGTGAGCAGTGACGCCACAGCAGTTTACCCAGGGCGACAGCTTGAGACTGTCTCAAAAAAAAAAAAGAGAAAAGAAAACTCACTCTCACTTATATAATGAATGAAGAATGGACCAGAAAGGAGACAGATCGCAAGGGTCTACACTAGGATAGCAGCAGTAAATAAAGAAAATTAAATAGATGTATGTTATTTCCCAGGTAAATCTTACAGGATTAGTAACTAGATGGGGACAGCCAGAAAGGAAGAAAGGTCAATTGAGGAGTAAAGTATAACTTCCAGAAATTTCTGGTTTAAAAGTAAATTGTTGGGAGGCTGAGGCAAGAGAATCGCCTAAGCCCAGGAGCTGGAGGTTGCTGTGAGCTGTGACGCCACAGCACTCTACTGAGGGCGACAAAGTGAGACTCTGTCTCTACAAAAAAAAAAAAAAAAGTAAATTGATGCCACCGGGCACAGTGGCTCACACCTGTAACCCCAGCACTCTGGGAGCCGAAGTGGCCAGATTGCCTGAGCTAAGGAGTCCGAGACCAGCCTGAACTAGGGCAAGACCCCATCTCCAAAAATAGCTGGGCATTGTGGCAGGTGCCTGGAGTTCCAGCTACTCGAGAGGCAGAGGCAAGAGTCTAAGGTTGCTGTAAGCTATGACACCTCATCACTCTACAAAAATAAGTAAATTGATGCCAACCCTTATATTTGTTTAGTGCAAGAATTAAAATTAAAAAAATAAAAAATCAAACTAAGCTGAATAGGAGACAATGGTGTGTGAGAGCATGAACAAAGTATGATTAATTTTGTTTTAGATATATTGATGCTAAAGTACCTGTGAAATTTCCAGTAGGAAGCTAAACAAACACAAGTCAGTCTGAAGAGAATTAAAAGGTTTGATATTTTTTATTTAGAGATGGTAAAGCGGTGGTTCTCAACTGTATTTTTTTTTTTTTTTTTTTTTTTTTTGAGACAGAGCCTCAAGCTGTCACTCTGGGTAGAGTGCTGTAGCATCACAGATCACAGCAGGCTCTAACTCCTGGGCTCAAGCAATTCTCCTGCCTCTGCCTCCCAAGTAGCTGGGACTACAGGTACCTGCCGCAACGCCTGGCTATTTTTTGGTTACAGCCGACATTGTTGTTCGGCAGGCCAGGCTGGATTCGAACCTGCCAGCTCAGATACATGTGGCTGGCGCTTTAGCCCGTTGAGCCACAGGCGCCAAGCCGGTTCTCAACTGTATTAAAGGGTCATGGCATTAGGAAGGTTGAGAACCACTGTGGTAAAGGAAGCCACAGCAATGGATGAGATGACACATGGAGAACGATGTGACAGAGATGGACAGAGAGCCTAGGATATTGCCAAAACACAGCAACACCAATACTTAAAAGAACCTACAACTAAGGCTGAGAGGAAGCAGTTAAACTAAAAGAGCAATGGGAGCATGTCACAGAAGCCACAGGGGTTATTTCAAGAAGCAATCAACAATATCCAAACTTGTCCAACTACCAAGATATGGTTGCTTGATAATTTTCAGCATGGAGCTCACTGATAAACCTGAGGAAATGGTTTCTGTGAAATGGTAGGAACATACTTTAACATGGTTTAAATCATATTTAAGTGGGAAGGAGATGAAGTAGCTATGGTACCATAAAAAAAAAAAAAAAACCAAACATTTTTTAGGCTCGGCGCCTGTAGCTTAGCAGCTGCGGCGCCAGCCACATAATACCGGAGCTGTGGGTTCAAACCCAACCCAGGCCTGCCAAACAACAACTACAACCAAAAAATAGCAGGGCGTTGTGACAGGTGCCTGTAGTCCTGGGTACTTGGGAGGCTGAGACAAGAGAATCCCTTAAGCCCAAGAGTTTGAGGTTGTTGTGATCTATGATGCCGACAAAGTGAGACCATCTCAAAACACAAACTAAGACATCACCTTTATTACTTACTTGTTTATTTAGAGACAAGAGTTCCACTCTGTTGCCCCAGGTTAGTGTGCCATGCTGTCAGCCTACCTCACAGCAACCTCAATCACCTGGGTTCAAGTGATCCTCCGGCCACCACTTCCTGAGGCACTGGGATTATAGGCACCTGTCATAATACTCTGCAATTATTTTTATATATTTTAGTAGAGACAGGATCTTGCTCTTGCTTAGGCTGATCTTAAACTCCTAAACTCAAGCAATCCTCCCACCTTGGCTTCCCAGAGTGCTAGGATTACAGACGTGATATTGTGGCCCATAAATATATATATATATTTGTAATTTTACCTGTAAAATTAACAGGTGAATTTAATTTTACCTTAACCAAACATATCCAAAATATTTTTTCAACAAATGAACAGTTTATTAAGAATTAAACAAAGTTATTTTGTGATACAATACAAGACACTCAAGATAAGTATAACAGTACCACTCACACAAAAACTTAAATTTCACCTCAAAAAAAACACAAGACAAAAGAGAAAGCAATTCCACTGTTATAAAATAAGATATTTCATGCAAAATATTAACTCTACCCCCCCCCCCCAAGGCCCAACCTCTCAACAAACAAAAAACTATCTGGGAATACTGCTATGCTAACATATTAACCACAGTATAATCAGTCATAGGAGAACAATAATTAAGCAATGAATTAAATAACAAAGTTCAAACTGTCATAAACTCATAGACCACAATGATTTTACAAAATAAGCAATTCCAGAAATCTTATAAACAATAAAAAAAGAAATATTTCAATATCATTCTACTTGATCTGGATACACCTGATATTGAAATTGGAGAAAATATATT
>CAUYON010129024.1:0-20820 GCA_963573935.1 Arctocebus calabarensis
CGCCCTGGGTAGAGTGCCGTGGCGTCACACTGCTCACAGCAACCTCCAGCTCTTGGGCTTAAGCGATTCTCTTGCCTCAGCCTCCCGAGTAGCTGGGACTACAGGCGCCTGCCACAGCGCCCGGCTATTTTTCTGTTTTGCAGTTTGGCTGAGGCCGGGCTTGAACCCGCCACCTTCGGTATATGGGGCTGGCGCCCTACTCGCTGAGCCACAGGAGCCGCCCGAGCTGGCTTTATTTATCCAATTCATTGATTATTAGTTCAGATTCACTGATCATTTATTTAGATCAAGATTTCTAAGTTGGAAATCAATTGCTCTTCTAAGTTGAAAGGCTGGGTTGCTGTTGAGACATCTAATCATATTATTCTCTCAACCTTTACTTGATGCTTATTTTAATCTTTATCTTTAAAGTTTTTTGGATAGTTGCTTTGCTCTGAAGTTCTGAGATACCATGAAGACGTAATTATCACCAGTTTAATCTCAAATCTAGTTTTGGACATTTGTTCATTGAATCTGTCTAGAAAGTCTTGTTCTTCTATTTGGAGACATTTAAAAAATTGCTTCTTTGAGATTTCCTCATTATTTTCTCTTTTGGAAATTTACTTCTTTTTATTTTAGACCTCCTGATTACTCTGCCAATTTTCTTGTCTTTTTTTTTTATTGTAGCTTATTTTATGCCTTTTGGCTCGAGTGTTCATAAAATTTCATCAACTTTATAATCCAATACTTCCAGTGGTTTTTTTTTTTTTTTTTGAGACAGAGTCTCAGTTTGTCACCCTGGAGTTGAGGACTATGGCATTATCATAACTCACAGCAACCTCAAACAGTTGGGCTCAAGTGCTCTTAATGCCTCAGTTTCCTAAGTAGCTGGGACTACAGGCGCCCCCCACAATCCCCTGCTAATTTTTCTATTTTAGTAGAGATGGGGTATCACCCTTGCTCAGGCTGGTCTTGAACTCATGAGCTCAGGCGATCAGCCTGCGTTGTCCTCCCAGAGTGCTAGGAGTATAAGCACAAGCTACTGCACCCTGTCCCTTCTAATTTTTTTCCTACTATCCTGTGTATGTTTTCTATTTTTTATACTCTTTTGAAATAGAATCTTTGTATCTATCCATGAGCACGATATATTTTTCCATGTATTTATATTGCCTGCAATTTCTTTCTTCAGAGTTTCATAGTTTGACTTGCCCCTGCAAGGAGGATCTTTAGCCTCCTTGATATATTCCTGAATATTTTATTTTCTTTGTAGCTATTCCTAAATTATATTGAGTGTTTTGTTTGACTCTCAGCTTAACTGTTATTGGTGTATGAGAAATGCTGCTAATTTGTGTGTATTGATTTTTGTATCCTAAAACTTTATTGAATTTATCAATTTCAAGAGATACTTGGTGGAATTTTTGGGATTTTCAAGGGAAAAAGTAATATCAGGAGCAGAGAGTAGTTTCCCCTACTCCTTCCTGATTTGGATAACATTATTCATTTCTCTTGCTTCATTGATCTAGCAACATGATTAACTACAGAAGTTAAAATGTGCATACCATACAAGGTGATTTATAAATTCAATGCAATCCTCATAAAATTGCCAGTGTTATAATTCACATATCTAAAAACAAAATGCTATGCTTCATTTAGAACCAGAAAAGAGCTCAAATCTCCAGAGCAATCTTAAGCTAAAAGAATAAGTCTAGAGACATCACATTACTAGACTTCAAGCTATGCTACAAGGCTATTGGTAACCAAAAAAGCACGGTATTGATACAAAAATGGAAACATAGACCAAGGAACAGAACAGAAAATGCAGGTATAAAATCATCAACCTACAACTGATTCTTGACGAAGTGGACACCAATGTACCTTGGGGAAAAGAAGCCCAACTCCATACATGGTGCTGGGAAAATGAGACAACCACATGCAGAAGAATGAAACAAAAGCCCTTCCTCTCACCACTCACTAAAACTAATTCAAGATGGATAAAAATCTTAACTAAGGCATGAAACCTTAAAAATTCTAGAGGAAAATGTAGGAGTGTAGGGAAAACTCTTCTAGTATTGGCCTAGGCAAAGAATTTATGAACAAGATCCCAATGGAAATTACAGTAACAACAAAAATAAATAAATGAGACTTGGTTAAATTAAAAAGCCTCTGCACATTTAAGGGAATCATCAACAGAATGAATAGATCACCTACAGAATAGGAGAAAATGTTTGCAAACTGTACATCTGGTAAGGGCCTACTATCCAGAATGTATGAGTAACTCAAGAAAATCAGCAAGGAAAAAACAAACGGTCCCATTAAAAAGTGGGCAAAAGACATGAACAGAAGCTTCTCAAAAAGCAGAAAGACAAAAGCCAATGACCGTATGAAAAAATGACTAATCACCAGGCAAATGCAAATTAAAACCACAATGAAATATTATTTTACCTTAGTTAGAATGGCTTTTATTCAAAAGTCCAAAAACAATTGATGCTGGTGTGGATGCAGACTGGGAGAGGAATGTTTGCACTCTGTTGGTGGGGCAGCAAATTAGTATAACCCCTATAGAAAACAATATGGAGATTCTTCAGTGAACTAAAAATAGACCTACTATGAGATATAGCAATCTCCCTATTGGGTAACTACCCACAGGAAAGAAGACTTCTCATCAAAAGATATCTGCATGCAAATATTTACTGCAGCACAATTCACAATTGCAATGATGTGGAACCAGCCTAGGGCCCATCAATTCATGAGTGGGAATAATATAATATAGTGTAATGATACCTGGAGTATACTCACCCATTAAAAATAAAGATGAATGAACACCTTTTGCAACATTGTGGATGGAACTAGAGACCAGTCTCCTAACTGGTCCTAACATTGATATTCATTGACTCCTAACATTAGATATTCATTCATCTCTAATGAATGAAAAACAAACAGCACAGGTATTCACTATTAATTTGGAATCAACCAATGAGCACGCATGTGAATAATGGGAAGTAAAATTCAGTGGAAATTAAGCAGAAGAGAGAGACAAAAACCTAATTGTTACAATCAACACTATATGGATAAGGGGCACACCGATCGCCAGACTCAGCATTGCATCAATGATCCATGTATTCTAAAACATTCATAACTCCTTGGTGTTTAGAAATAAAAATAATAGTAATAATAATAGAAAATAATTATCTTAGAAATTGATGACATTTCCCTTTTTATCTCTCTAAAAGTATTGATAAGTCTTTTTTTTTTTTGTATTGGGAGTGGGTAATTTTACTGCATTATCTGTTTTTTCTTTAATTTTGTTTTCCTTCCTTATATTTTTGCAAGTTAACCTCTCTGCCTTTATTTCAGAACTTTTCCTGGATATAAATTAAAAATCTCTTTGTACCAGGTGAAGTTTTCTAATTAGCAAGGTTGATTCATTAGGGAATCCTCATTATATTTAATTTTAATTTGTGTATCTTCATTTGGGCACATTTTCAGAGAACATTTTAGTATCGTACATAGGAGCTTGTAAGCCTCAGTTTGGGCATTGTAGAAGCCAAAGCCAAATGTGGATGGTAGTAGATAATCAGATTTCTGAGTAAAGACTCAAATCTCTTGTTTTCTGAAGGGTCCCATTATCCTTAACTTTGCTGGACATCTGTCAGAGCAGAAGGCAACTAGTTTAATCTCTTCTGAACATACATTGTCTACCTTCTTCCTGATAGAAAAAGGTAGTCTTGAAACTACATGGATTTACTGAAAATATCTAGGGATTCGACTTCTTTTTAAACATATTTTCAAATAATCTTACATAAACTTGGACTCCTAAGGTCACAGATTCATCCTAGTAAAAGAGCTGCACACCTCATTGCTGAATATCACGAGTTGGTCCTCTTGGGAAGCCTGCAGTGATGCCAGGGCCTACTCCCAGGCCATTGTGGAACCCTGTTGCTGGAAAGGCCATACCAGATCTAATGATGAAATTTGCTAACTCATCCTAGTAACTATAATGATATTCAGCAATGAGGTATGTAGCACTTTTTCTAGGATGCATTTGCAAACTTAGTAGTCAGATCTCATCTGTCAGATCTGTTGTCATTTACTTCCAAATATCTAATGCCCACAATACCAGTTTTCCTCATTGACAGTTTAGCATCAGTTTTCTTAGGGCTGTGTGTTACCTCTTGTGTGTCTCTGCATTCTGGTTTATGAAATTCTGTTACTCTGTATCATCTCTCTTGTTCTTTGATCTTGCACACTGGCGATTCAAAAGGAAGATATAGGAAGAAAGAAAATGTATGCGCACAATACAATTATCTCTGTATGCAAACAACATGATCACCTACACCCACACAAAAAAAAATAAAAAATAAACTTAAAAAAAAAAGAAATGCTTTGCTCTTATTTTATTGGGATTCAGAGAAGAATCAGAGATAAATGAATTTAATCCTTCATTCCTAACGGATTTCTTCCTTCAATTTTTCTCTTGATTTGCAAGTTAAAATCTTCTCCAAAATTATGCCGAAGTTTGTTTTAATTGTCACATGTTTTATCTGAAGTATGCAGTGAGTATGGTCAATCTCAATATTAATGCACTTTTAGATATGGAGAATGTTTTTCTATACTTACACTATTGTACACTCTTACGGTAAAACTATAAATTTGAGGCTAGCTAATGTGTGCATCATAAACCCTAACATGAACTTCTAGAAATTTTCTTTATTTCTAGGGGTAAACCATATGAGAATTAGTGTGCTACATCCATCTGATTTTGCTCTTATTCCTTCATGATGCCTTAGCTTTTAAACAGATAAAAAACATGAAGTCCTGAGGACTAAGAACAATGATCTGATCACTTCACAAATGCTCCCCCTTTTAGGGAAATGAATGGCTAATTAGTTGTCTATATACTACTAGCAAGAATATATTGATAAGATATGCAATATATAGAAGAAAATATATAGACATCTTTCATCTTGATATTACTTCATTTCATAGGCATGTTTGATTTTGTTTTTGTTTTTCACAGTAGCTCCTTACAGTTTATAAAATATCCCTTCCAAATGTGGAAAATTATGTCAGCTCATTTTTGATAGTGCATGCTTTTATTTATTTTTATTAATTTATTTTTGTACTTATTACTGATTCTTCATAGGTAGTTTAGAATGTTAAGAGACATGTCTGAAGCTAAGTAGTTCTTCTTTAAAAAAATTCTGAGTCGTTAATGCGGCTTTTTATTTCATGATATATGTGAATTTGTTCATAATTAGAATTGCATAAGTAGAAAATATATGCATCAAAATATAATTTTATGTCTCATAGCAATTAATTCCTATCCCTTTTTTTCTATATTTGATATCTTCAATTGTGTGAAGTATATAAAGACACAGTAGTTAAAATTTTTTTATTCTCACACTTAAGATTAACAGCTAGCATTTAAAATTTTTTCAAAGTATAGTGACAAAAATATTTCTTCATTTATTATTTCAATTTGGGAGAACTGTAATGCACTCCCGCCCTGATCTGGAAGGTATGTAAGCTTTGTATTTGTACCTTCCATTGTCGGGTGTATGGTACAGACAAGGAAAGTCTTGCAGAGATTAATGAAGGATGATGGCTCACAGCTATTTTGAAATAAATGATTTTGCTTATTTACATTCAACAAAACCACATCAATCAGCAAACAGAAATAGGGAGTCAGCCTTTTATTGTGTTTAAATGTCTGCATTACAGTGTCATTTGCCGAAATGACCATTCACACGGAGCTATGGGGAAAAAAAGAAAACTCTTATATAATCACAGAGAGAAAAACTAAATTTGGCAGATTTCCTGTGTCCCTGTTAGCCGAATATTATAGTGAGCACTTTTATTTTAGAAGGGAAAAATAGCTGTGATGAACAATTACTAGGCAAATAGAAATGGAATGCTTAATTCTCTCTGAAACACTAAGAACACAAACCAACAGGTGTTGATACATTTTCTAAAAGTATCAATTTTTGAAAATGTCTTTATTGTTTTCTTGATCAAAAATGCAAATGCCTCAACTTATCCTTGTTTTATGTAAAAGCATTTTTTTTTTATTTTTCAGATTAATATGAGGGTACAATGTTTGCATTTGTTAGGTAAGGTTCCTGTTGTAGTGATGACCTGCACCCAGGAGATGAAAGAGAAAAAATTCAATCTGGGGGTTAGAGAAGGAAAGAACATGGTTACCTACAAAAACATGTACGTTTCTGTTTTACCTGCTCAGTATGGCATTGGTACTGAGTTCTGACCAATTGTTTGAATGTCCAGGACATTGCTCGAAAAGGGAAAGATGCACAGAGTTCATTTCTTTTTGCTTCTGCTCATTGAAACACAGAATGTTTGGATTAAAAACTGCCGCTTTGACCAGGAGTTGGAAGCCATGCCTCAGAGGTTATGGAGAGCAAACCAAGGACTAGCTTAGCTGCAGGCTGGTTATCTTGGATTTTGCTTTTGTGTGAGAGAAACACATACTTTTTTTAGGGTTTTCATTGTTGTTGTTATTGCTGTTGGCACTGGCATCCAAATTCCCTTTTGATTGATGCAAGGTTTTTCATCCTCCATCCTATTTTTTTTTAAATTATTACTTTCTTCTTCGTTTCTAAAGTCCAGCCAGATTAGACGTTCAGTGTTCCCTTCGTAACCTTGTGAGGCTTGACCGTTTGTTCAATATGTTCTTTCTGCACCATACAAGATGCTTCCCAAGATCCAGGTTTGTCGTTCTCTTTAACTACAATTTGGTTTCCTTAGGTCACTCTAGGATGGTCCTTTTCTCAATTCCTGTACTATCATTCTATGAAATTTACCATAGATATAGAAGATAATGAGTTTTTTAGACGTGGAACTAGTTCATTGCAACAAACATACATTGAACACCTCCTGTATTTTAGGCATCATGCCAGAGATGGTTGTGGTAGGTGGGATAATAGAGACAATGCTCATTCCCACAGAGATGGCATAATTTAGTGAAGGGAAGGTATGTACACAAGTGATACTAAAATATAAACACAAATGAAGAGCCTGTTGTAGAATTACAGATGAAGAAGTGATCAATTCTTTAGGGGATAGGAGAAGAAGGACGCTCTAGATGATTTCTCCAAGGAGACAGTATTTAGACTGGTCTCACTAAAAATATGCATTTATTTAGGAGGCACTTTCTGGAAAAGCTTGAGAGAGCTCTGGATATTCAGCTGGTGAAAGGTATGGATATGGTGGTGCAGAGTTGGAAGAAGTAAATGCTATTCTTCATTAGAAATGGGGACAGTATCAAGGGATACAAACACGGGACAAAAAGATAAATGTTTATCCTGCGACATTTATATTGCCGGTAAAGGGGGAAAGCTTTGATGAGAAGATGAGAAATAAATTAAGTGGGAGATAACTAAGTGGTCAGACTGAAGAGAACAGATCTAATACATTGATCAACGCAGCCACAAATAGAACCCAGGCAATGAAAATACATGACTGTTAGAAGTTTTGAATAAAACAGAAGTAAGAAGAAAGACTGCGTTGACTAGCCTCTATTTTTTTTTGATAAAGCTGGACAAACACTCCGTTTCTTGGAGAAAGCTGCTATTTGATTGTATACTAGAAAATTAAAGTAAAATTAAGGAGCAGAACAGCAGCTGTAGAGACTGGAAAAGGAAAGGAACATGACAAAGAAAAACGAAGGGGGGCTAGTATGAATATGTCGTTAAAATGAAAGGCCAAAATATTCACTTTCAGATTAGGAAGGAGATCAAGATATTGATACCGGAAATTTTGTCTTCAGTAGGTTCTTGGTCTCAGTGATTGGAAGAATGAATCAATCAACCACAGATCAGGGGGAAGACAGGATTTATTTTACAGAAAAGAATACAAAAACATCAAAGCTCCTGGCAGAGAGAAACAACCCAAGTTGGGGAAAAAAGCTCTCTCTGTGGGCTCTTTGTCCGGGGTGGATACATGGTTGCACGGTTTCCCGGTAGTTACATTTAGCCAGGACTCTATAGTTACATCTAGCCAGGACTCTGTAGTTACATTTAGTGCTTGGGCCCTCTATAGTTACACTTGGCTGAGACTATGTAGTTACATTTAGTGCATGGGTGCCCTGGAGTTACATTTGCCCAGGACATGGTAACAAATGAATGAATACAATCCCTTAGGTTTCCAGGCCTAGGATACCTACGTGAAATTGACCAGGCCTGGGAAATGGGGGTTCCCTATTCAGCTGCAAGTGCAATGGGAGACACTAAGGTGCTGGTGTCTCCCCACCAGTTGTCTGGCCCCTCTGGCTCCTGGAGCCTCCTGCGGGGTTGTGGGGGGAGGCCCTGCCCACTCCCCGATGTGCTGGTTCCTCTGCCGGCTGCTGTGCACCAATACCGCCAGGGCGGAGGTGGCAGGTGCGGCCCTCAACTCCACGGAGCTGGCTGGGGCGCCACCCGGTCCTGTATCAATGTGACTGAAGAAACCAGAAGAGGGTAAAAAACTAGAGATTGCATATAAAAGCTGTGGGAGGAGTGTTATACTTCTTTGCTTTTCTTCATAGCTTACAGTATAAATACACTGTAATCCACCCCAAATTACCTTTTCATATTGTCTTTATATTTTTATTTAAACTCAGTGTTTTTTTTGAGACAGAGTCTCAAGCTGTCACCTTGGGTAGAGTGCTGTGGCATCACAGCTTACAGAAACCTCCAACTCCTGGGCTCAAGAGAGTCTCTTTTAAACTCAGTGTGTTTTGAGAGAAGAAAGCAGTAAAGAAGTCATTCTGGGTGGGGGCAGAGGCAGTCTTATCTCCATTGGTGTCTGTTCTGTTAGAACTGATGGGCCAAATTGACTCAAAGTAACTCTCCCTTTAGCTTTCTGATGGGGTTAACGATGTCTCCTTTTCACCCTTTTTTAATAAATGTGCATAATGTATTTTTTTAGTTATTTTGTGAACAAAGATGAGCAACGTGAAGGGAAACATCAATTTGGAAAAGCATACAGTCTAAGCTCAGATTAGATAAACAGCCCCGAGGCCCTGAGATTTGTCACAATGTATGAAGTTTCTCTGAAATCACAGTATTGCTTCTTATTAGAAAAGATACAGCATTTATAGAAAGTGCCATTTAAAGAGACTAGGTAGCTCAGAGGAGGAGAAAAGCAATATTCTGGGAGGCTGCCTTTTGAAGCAGTAAACACCTTTCATGTCATTTAATAATGGCTTGAATAGGTTTGAAGAACTATGTGTCAAGTATTCTGAAAACAAGGAATAGAAGTTTGGTGAACTCTTTCAGTCCTTTGAATCTTAAATCAACCAGTCATGCTATCTCAGAGCAGCTTGTTTGAATCATTTAAGCTTGTGAGTACCACAAGGATAAAATTCCCAGGCTTGCTACTGTTTCTGATATGGAAGATTAATACACACTACTGTTTCTCCTTTATAAGACACATGGCAAACCCATAACGTGGTTTTAAGCAAAAAAAGTAAAAAAGAGGTGCTTACATTTTCCGTTTTTAAATACAAATATTAAGCCATTTCTAAATAAAACACAGATCATGACCCCAACTGAGCTCAAGACTTGAGGCTGGCAAGTTTTTGTGAGTTGCAAATGGTTGAACAGTTTTTAGTGTATATTTAGAATATGCAATTTAACTTTCAGTCTTGAAAGACTAGTCAGATGGAAGACATTTCTTCTTAAATTTGCTCATTATTAGTTTCTCATATTTTGATGGTGTTGATTTATTTGAGGGATTATCTCCGCTAAATTCTTCTCAGATATAATATGGGAAATTACAGTTAACTAACCTATCTTTTACTGGTTTTAAGTTGCTGCATAATAAACAGTCTGTCACTTTCCTCCCCGTCACAGCCTGCCTCTCATTTTCTTCCTATTTCTTTAATATTTTTGAAATAATTTTATTCATGATATAGAGTCCCTGTCTGGGGAAATCCCAACTATCTCAATCAAGCTTCATGTAATGATCATGTCAGACATCAATCATTTCAGAGGCCATATTCAGTATTTTTAATGTATTTTGCATTAACATAATCAAAGCTAATTTTATTTTCAAATATTTAGGCTGTCTTTGAAATTGATGCTGGAGGTGCAAGTTGGTTTCATGTGATTTTTGGTAGGTTTGCTGGTTAACTGCTGTCACGAGGAATATTGAGATAATAT
Source organism: Arctocebus calabarensis (assembly GCA_963573935.1). Classification (NCBI taxonomy): domain Eukaryota; kingdom Metazoa; phylum Chordata; class Mammalia; order Primates; family Lorisidae; genus Arctocebus; species Arctocebus calabarensis. The sequence goes on from CAUYON010129024.1 coordinate 10,137, forward strand.
TAGCTAGTCTATAATCTCATTGCATCAAGCTGGACACCAAAAGACAATTTTAGACTAGAAAATAAGCACTTAATTTTTTTAAGAGCATTACAGATATATTTGGAATGTCCTTTTAACAAACAGATCAATTATTAATACCTTAGCTCATTTGCTTCACCGTCATATTAATCAGAGATAATCCCTTTAACATTCATGTGGATAAAATAAATAATAATCACATGCATTGGTCTTGACTTTGATTATCATTTTTTTTCTTTTCTTCTTGTTTTAAAGCTATATCTAAGCTAAAAGAGTGAGACTCTTGCCAATTATAGTTAAGAATGATGTGACTATAAGTGAAAAATCCAGGCTAGCATCTCACATTAAAAAAAAAAAAAAAAGAATATGGAAATCTGATACTGTGAAGATACTAAAAAGACAAAGTAGTATATGTGAGCTTAGGCTTTATTTTCCAAACTCAGGTTACTAATAACTTTACAGGTCTATTTCTATATCTGTGTGTTTACATCCATCTAGGAAGGTCTTCGAAAGGTTTTCTGTTGTACCGTTTTGCAGAACAGGAGCACTTCTAAACTACCACATAGCCGCCTTGAATGAGATTTCATAACTTCATTTCATTCACTTATGAATGGTGCGCCTGAATAATTTTTTAAAAATATTTTTGAACTTACTATCTGTGAGAAGGGTATAATTATAGGATAGGTGTGAATATTATGTAAAATAACCAATTTAAATTACCTGGGCTCCAAAGTCCCCTCCAGAAATAGATACTATTGCTATTGGATGGGAACGTAGCTACAGTACTTGCTAGAGTAGATGTTCCCTAACGCTGCTCTTATTTCCTCCAGCTGAAACCTCTCGTGTGGCCTAACGTAAATCATTTCTGCACAGCGTAAGTCAGTATTTTTTACACACATTTTTATATGTACTTACTTTTCCATCTTTCTGTATAAAAGTTATCAGTACCTTTAGATTGTTGTTTTTACCATTCTACTTTTGTATCCTTCAGAAAACTTGTAATTTTCGTTCTTTTGCAAGGGAAAATTACTTGATTAAAATAATTTCATACTAAGGGCGGTGCCTGTGGCTCAAAGGAGTAGGGCAATGGCCCCATATGCCAGAGGTGGCAGGTTCAAACCGAGCCATGGCCAAAAACTGCAAAAAAAAAAAAAAAAAAAAAAAATTCATACTAAATAGTAGTAGAACAAGAAACATGTTTAGAGATTCCTGCCCTTATTAACAGGCTAAGTCATTTGGACCAAACCTTCCATCAAAACAACTAAAAATATTAGATGGGATATGTTAAGATTTATTTTTTCTTTTTTTTTTTTTTTTTTTGAGCATGGAGAGTGTGTCAGAAATTAGCAGCTGATAATGTAAAAGAAAATAGGAAATAAGAGAGGTAAGTAGACCACTGGAAATTTACTGAATCTAGTGAAAATTAACTTAGTTTTTGATTGCATTGTAGATCAAAGATTATAAGGATAAAAGTTCAGGAATAATAGGCAATACATTATCCATAAACCTGGCACTCTAGAAGACCATGCTTTTAGGACAAGTGACAAAAGGAAATAAACCTTTCTCCCCTTTAGGGTGAAATTGTAACCATGTACCTTCTGTTTTGCAAATGCAGTTAAAATTGGCATTACTTTAATGCACTCAAAATTTTCAAACCAGGAATTCTGTTTAAATGATCCCAGACACATGGTACTCCCAGGTCTTTGGCAGAAGCAACATTAATCATCTCTAGAGGAACACAGTTCATCCTTGACCTTAAGGAATCTGAGTGAATGAGTTCCTGAGAAAAATGATAATATTGTGCAAAAAAATAAATGTACATGACAAGAAGGCACGATGAGTTAGAATTAAGCAAAACTAACAGACAGCTGAATCGGACTCATACATCTTCACATTCTAAAATAAACAGATGCAGATTATAAACTACATTATAAACTATAAATAGTCATTATATTTTAAGAGAAAAAAATTAAGTTTGAAAATCTATTTGTAAACATGAGCTATAATACGTGACCTGAAAATACAAATATTGAAATTAAAAATCCAATGTAGATGTTTAATAGCAAATTGGATACAAAGAGAGAATTACTGAATGTAATGACAAATCAGATGAAATGTTTTCAAAATAAGTATAGAGAAGCAAAGATAAGATAATATATGAGAAAGGATAAGAAACATGGAGAATAGAGAGAAAATATTTAATGCCAAAAGACAGGGAAATGAAAATATGGCAAAAACTATATTTGATTATGTATTTTCTGAAAATGTCCTAGAACTGATGAAAATCACTGAAGCAGAAATGTAAAAGTCCAGAGGATCCGGGCATGAGAAACGTAAGAAAAAATCCTAACCTAGACATAGAGTTTGAAATTACAGGTACGAAAGAGCTGGAGGGTGAGATGAAAATGCCTGTTAGCTTAAAGAAGCAGTGGCTGTATTCTCCACAGTGCAAGCTACTAGATAGTGAGATGATTTTTTTCAACATTCCAAAAGAGAGAAAACAATTATCAGTGTATTATTCTATACCCAGCAAAAATATCTTTCTTTTAGAATGAAGATAATATAAGTAAATTCTCCATCATTTCCCCAATAGGAACCTCAAACTGTTGTTTTCCTATGTATTCCATGTTCATATTTTTGATACGCATTGCTATGATTTCAATGTATCACCAAAAGTTCATGTATTAGAAACTTAATCTCCAATGCAACCATGTTTGAGATGGGACCTTAAAGAAAGGTGATTGGGTTATGGGTGTTCTGCCCTCATGAGTGGGTTGAGGTCATCAGCCCCTACAGTTCTCTGTTCTTGACCTCCCTTGCCTTCTGCCTTCTGCCCTGGGATGACACAACAAGAAGGCCCTAGCAAGAAGCCAATGTCATGCTCTTGGACTCCCCAGAATAATGGCGAGCCAATACCCTCTGTTCTTCAAACATCATCCAGTCCTAAGTATTTTGCATGTTTAGCAGCACAAAACAGGCTAAGACAGTGTATTTTTTATTAGAATATTTTCAAAATCCATCTGAATCTGACTTAAATTCTAATTCTACTCAAAGAATTTGGAAATCTCTCTTTTATTATAAAAACAAGTGAGATATAATCATAATGATTATAAGATGAGTCAATAATTTTGCTATGGAAAGCAAAATTCTAGAGCAGAATCCAAAAGATTTATTACATTGCCTGACACTTCTGTATCCCATGAATGTTTCTCTGGTTCCTTTGGCTCATTTGATAATCTATTTTAAGAGTGATGACAATGAAATAAAGGTCATATCTTCAACGCCAGTATAATGAGTATAGATATCTTTGATGGCCATAAACCTTTGCTCAGTAATATCTAAAACTTCTTGCCAAACAGACAACAAGGAACAAAAGCATAGACAGATGAGGATAAACCTGTAACTTAATCATCATAGAAAAGTCTGTTTAAAGGGCTTAATTTGCTGATGGTAAAGAGTTATTCTTAATTTATTAGATCAAGTGACCATGTAGTAAACGCCAGCACCACAGTGTAGGTTAGAAGACTGAACTCTTTCCAACATTAGACCCAGATGTCTCTGGACACATTTTTTCCCTTAGTTTTTCCATTCAGTAATCCAAAATCGATGTTGTAAATAGAAATGATTCTGTGATACCTTCCTATCCTTTCAGATAGGAACTTCCCAGTGCTATACAAAGTATTAAATGCATTTTACAGAGTTTCAAACTGCATCAAATACAGTAATGAGGAAAGGAGCAAAATCTATGAGTTTCAGAGGTTTCCTCTGAGACTTGTAAAATATGCATTAGAAGTGAGCAATTTAAGCACCATGAATTTTATTACTAGCCCAAAAGTTACCCTGAGCTTTATATTTTGGCTGATTTACATTCCTGCTGTCTTTGGGGGATAATAATGTGTTCAGTCTTGCCTGTATCCGGGTCCAGTTTGTAAGGTACGTGCAAGAAAAGTACTTAGTTAAAGTAATATAAGCAGAGCACTAAATTATTATTTTATAATTTCCTTCTACTTATAAAGAAAAATAGTTGGGTGAAAGTAACATTTTTATAAAGTTTTTCTAAACTGATATCTTACTGTTAAACTTTTCTTACTATTTAATTCTATTTTATATTCTTTCTTCATTTTCATCAGCTATCATTTATACCACTACTGCCCCACATGGTCAAAGGGACACTTAATAGTGCCCTACTTGTTTCCGTTTGATCTGTAACTTTAGATACATCTGTACCTATATTATCGATCTAGCCACTATCTTCCTTGAGATTCTACCTCTATATAGTAATGCCATTATTTAAGGAAAAGAGTGTAGGAAACACACTCATTGGGATTATACAGGATGGCCATCAATTTCATGTGCAATTGCACCATTAATTTATGGCCACACCATATAACACAAAATTTAAATTAGTATCTTGGCATACATATGTTAACTTATTCGTTATTATATATATTATATATGTTATAAGTATATATAATATATAATAACATATTTTTGATATGATGTTTTTCTATAACTTATATATGTATATTTATATATAATACATATACTATTGCAATACATATAATAACTTATATAAGTTATATAACTCATAATATAAAAGAACAGGGCAACAAGAACTTATATATATAAGGTACAGAAAAACATCAAACAAAACAAAACCAAATATGACACAGAGGAAGCAGTCCTTTTTTTCCCAGTTCCTCTTCCCTTTTTGCCTAGTAGCATATATTCCAATCACAAGCAAAACAAAAATAAAAACTTAAAACCCTCCAAATCAGGCTTTGTTTCTATACAAGAATAGGAAATGAATGTGATTGATGTTACTTTGGGCCTCCAGCTTGCAAGTGTCCAAATGTTTACTCAAATATCTTAGATTAATAACTTAATTTTCCAATCTCAATTCCTGCAACAAACAATAGTGTTATGGTCCAAACTGTGATGCATCTCCTGTTCTTTTAAAATATCAACTAAAATTTTCTTCAATATTTTAACTTGGACTTCCATGACTACTGGATGCAATACTTTCTGAATATCTTTTAGGAGTGTTTAGGACAAGGGGACAGGCCCTATAGAATTAGTTATATATCAATGGCAAGGTGTTGGTAGAATCCAAATACTTCAGAATTACACAGGGTTTTCTTTTTGATAGTATGTTTATAAATTTTGGTGCCACATAATTTTTAATTCTACTGAAAATGATTGAAAATAACACATAGATCATGTAATGATATACAAAGTCAGTCTACCTAAAACATATATCCTGTATCCTTCAATCTTATTTTTCCAACTGATTTGGTAATGTTTTACAAGCCACCATTTTATGATTCTGGCTACAACTTTCTCCAAGGAACCTAAGTCATAATGCCCTTACAATCCCACAAAAGTAGTAGAAATTATGTATACAAATATTTAATGAAACTTCCCCATTAGCTGATTATTAGTATTGAATGCTTATCTTGTACCAAAAATTCTAGTAAGCATTATGTATGTATTATTGCACTTAATTCCAATCATCCCAATAGCAGCATTAATATCGCCTTTTTGCCAGAAAGGAATGTTTCTGTTCAGAGTGGTTAGGAACTTCGCTGCTGAGTCCTAGTGACACCAAGTTCTGCTTTGTCTGATTCCAAACTCCATGTTCCTGACGTGTGAGCCATTTTTTCTTTCAAGATACAATTTGAGACCCTAACATGAGTTTGTATGTTTGATCTGAATAGGACCATATGAGTTTTCAAGGTCCTTTAATAACAAATGGAAGGAATATTTTCTTCTTATATAACATTCCCCCCTCAGGCTGCATTCTCTTCTCTGAAATTATGCAGTGCTTGCCCCATCTCAAATCATGATACCTTTGGTTGGTCCCTTAGCAATCGTCAGCATCTTTGCCACATGGTTGGAGGCCAGGTATCAGTTTGTCACCGTAAAATGCATTTTCTCTTTCTGTTTGGGAGCAGAGAGCAGGTGCTTGGAAATCCTGCTGCCATCCATTCTCCACACATGACTGGTCCGTGTTCAGCTGAATTATGGTGAATATCACTTAAGAACTGCTGTGGTAGCTGCACTCTAAGACCCGGCTATGATTTTGTCCTTCTATTTGATATTCAGCAGAGCATATCAATTAAATTGTTAAAAACCACTCAGGAATCAGATATGCCTGCACCATCTTTAAGTCTTATCATCTTACAAAATATGGGACTTTGACGTTATTCTGAAAAAGATAAGCTTGGCCTGGAGTTTGGAACATAATCAACATGCCTAATTGATGGTTTGTTACTAAGCACAGTACTTTTTACATTTAATTTTCAGTGCTTTCAATCTGCTGGATTATAAGTGGGAAACTCATTTAGGTTGAAATTGACAACAAAGATATAAACAACCTTTCAAAAGAGCATTTTCATTAACGCAACATAATTATACTAAACTAGTCAAGGAGAAAGGTTTGCCTTACTTCAGCAAAGGCTTTAAAAACAAATTATAATGTGAAACTTAATAAAAATGTCCTAGTCACTCTGAAAAATAATTGTCTGTAAAATTTCCTTAGATACATATATAAACACCTAATAAATGACTTGATTGAAATAGGTTCCTTTCAACTTTCTTGTATCATATACCTATTTTATATAGCAAGTATATCTGTGTGTAGATTCTGGAAATTTCATGCTGGGGTAGAGATTTTTAGATCAATAGCAAAGCTCAAGGATTAGGTGGAATTTGATGTTTGTCAGAGGCAGGAGTAACCTGAAAGAAAATATGTTGTTTGAGGCAAGCATGCTTAAACTATGTGAGAGAAGCTTTTCTTGTTTCCAAAGCACAGGTTTGTATTTTCTCCTGTTCATTTATTTCCCAGCAGGTGTCTCTATATAGCAACGTTACTCAGAAAAAACAAGAACCCAAGAACTCATTGTATAAAAGGAAAAGGTAGCAAGGAGAGAAATGAGCTAGTCATAGAGTGTATCAAAATACAATATAAAGTCAAAATACTTCAAAATATGTGCAGCCCATAAGTAGTTACATAGCGTATTTTTATTTCTTGATCTTATTTGTTTAAATAACTTTTTGAAAGAAGGCCTAGAAAAGCCTTTAAAGCGGTGTGTACTATGCACAACCTAAACACAAATCATAGTTCCTTCTCTAACAAGGTATTAATTTACGTTTTTCTCACTTGATTTGATAAATTCTTCGTTTTGGATAAAATGGAAAGTAAGGTTGGTTGGTTTTTGCTATCCTCATAAACACTGATTTAAAGGTGATGGTGGGTGGTGGAAAGATTAAAACGCAGAAAGATTTAAAATAATATATTATTCAAAAAATGTAATTCATTCATTTTTCCTTAAACAGTGGATTACCAATGTCACTTTATTTCATTTAGAATGAGACACAAAAGAAGAAAAACCTTTGAAATACTTGTTAATACGAAAGCTTTTTAACCAGACAAAGTCTATGCTTTAATGGATCCCAGTTGAATTTCTACCCTAATCTAGGTGGAATCAAATATTTCAACTTTATACATAAAAGAAACTAAACTCATGTCTTTTTATTTGAGTTCCATAATTAACGCACAACAATCTGAGTTGAAAACCTGATAAAATCAATACATACTTAAAATTCTGAATACCAAATAGTTTCTAAGTTAAACTTAAATTTTAGCACATAGATTTCCTATTGCCTATAAAACACTTCTCCCAGTTTAAAAAGATGGGTAAAATTTCTAGTTGTATCGATCTCAAACACAAAATTTGCTATACCTTTTATACCTATTGATGTTTTCAGTATACAAGTAGATATTTATAACACCTGAAAACCAGGAATGTCACAAAAACTGTGTGACTATTGTGGACGATTAAAGAGAAGCTATGGAATAAAATATTCCATTAGGTCCCAATCCTCCTTTCCCTCTAATGTTAAATTTCTTTTATTTTTATACATATTTTTAAAAAATACATATGTTGTTTTGTGAGACCACTAAAGACACCTTGTAGGCTGCCATCAGACTTTCGGAAAGGGACAGAACTTCTCTAATTCATCTCATTTAGATTAACTATTTCATTTGAAATTTTATCACGTCTTCTGGTTTAAGATGAACTGAAAATACATTTGCCAACTTCTTTGTTTAATTTTTTTTTGTAGAGTCTCACTTTGTTGCCCTCGGTAGAGGGCTATGGCCTCACACAGCTCACAGCAACCTCCAGCTCTTGGGCCTAGCCAATTATCTTGCCTCAGCATCCCAAGTAGCTGAGGCTACTGGCACCTGCCACAACACCCGGCTATTTTTTTCATTGCAGTTTGGCAGGGGCCGGGCTTGAACCCACCACCGTTGGTACATGGGGCTGGTGCCCTACCAACTGAGCCACAGGCGCTGCCCCATTTGCCAACTTTTGTCTTGAAATTTATGTTAAGCAATGAAAACCAAATTACAAAAACCAATTAGCCATGAGAAACAAGAAATTGGTGAGAAGATTTAAAAAGAGAAAACGTCACAAAAAGAGGAGAATGAATTCATTTTTAAAGAGAAATCAGCATAGATAAGACATATCCTAAGAATAACAGGGTTTTGTCTAAGGAAGAAGTTTTGAGGCAATAAATTAAAAGAAAAGAAGTGAGTCCTAAGGAAACAGATAAAACTTATTGGGATATAAGTCCCTGATGATAAGATTTTCATTAGTTATGTTTGCTGCTGTCACTTCAAACCTTAGAATTGTTTCTGGGGCACGAATAGTTTAATACATCAAACAAAATTTTACCTCTGGTAGAATAAGGAGATCCACGATTCTTGTATATCTATCTTTTCCCCCTCTTGGTGGCTGACCAAGACATAGAGTTAGCTCAGCTTTGTTGCATTCTCTGGCTTTTTCCCCACTTAGGGAAATGTGCCAAGGCAGAAGACCAGTGATATCCTAGAGATGCTTTCTACCATCTTTTTAAATCCAATTGTCAAAGTTTTAGGAATATTACATGATGGTTTTAAAATGTAGCCAGTTTTGTTTTTGTTTGTTTGTTTTTTTGAGACAGTTTTACTCTGTTACCCAGGCTAGAGTGCCATAGAATCATAGCTCACAGCATCCTCAAACTCTTGAGCTCAAGTGATTCTCTTACCACAGCCTTCTGAGAGGCTGGGACCACAGGCACCCTCCACAATGACTGGCTGATTTTTTGTTTGTTTGTTTGTTTGTTTTCCTATTTTATTTTAAGGGCAATGTTTTTCTTTTTCTTTCTTTAGTTTTAAATTTTTTTATTTCAAATAAATATGAGGGTATACATTTGAAGATTACATTGTTCTCACTTCTAAGCTAACGTTCCAGTTGTAAAAGAGCCCCTCACCCGGGGCAAGGTATCCACCCATGCGTTGTGCCCCTTAGGTGAGATCCTGCCAAACGCCCTCCTCCGTTTGCTATTTTCCCTCCCTCCTCCTCGCTCCCTTCTCCACCTGTCGCTATACTAGATTATATTTGTGCTTTATCGTTCATGTTAGCATGTAATTATTTATTTAATGGTTCATATTAGTGTTGAGTACATCGGATATCTATTTTTCCATTCTTTCAATACTTTACTAAGAAGAATATGCTTGAACTCTATGCAGGTAAACATAAACGATGTAAAGTCTCCATCTTTTGTATGGTTGAATAGTGTGTGTGTATATCACGAGTTGTTGATTCGTTCATGGGTTGATAGGCATTTGGGTTGCTTCCACGATTTGGCAATATGAATTGAGCTGTAATAAATATTCTGGTGTAAATGTCTTTGTGGTTAAATGAATTTTGTTTTGCTTGTTAGGTACCTAGTAATGGAATTGCGGATTCAAATGGAAGGTCAACTTTTAGATCTTTGAGGATTCTCTCTACGTCTTTCCATAAAGCTTGTACTGGTGAATGCAATCCCCATCAAAGCACCAATGTCATACTTTAAGGAAGTTGAAAAAATAGCACTTTAATTCATTATGGATCCAGCAAAAAAATCCCAAATAGCAGATACAATTTTAGAAATAGAAAAAAATCTGGAGGCATCACATTACCAGATTTCAGGCTAATACTACAAGTATTTAGTCGTCAAATCAGCATGGTACAGGCACAAAAATACAGATTTAGATCTGTGGAATAGAATAGAGAATCTAGAGATGAACCAGACACATATCATCATTTGACCTTTGCGCTGGAGAAAAGAATCCTTATTTAACAAACGGTGCTGGGAGAAGTGGTTATCGACATGTGGAGGACTGAAACTGCACCCACACTTCTCACCATTGACAAAACAGATTCTTGCTGGGTGAAAGATTTAAATGTAAGGCATGAAACATTCTAGAAGAAAGTGTGGGGGAAATGCTTAAAGATATTGGCCTAGGAAAAAGCATTATGAGGAGGAAACCCCCCTCCCCCGGCAAATGTAACAACATCAAAAATAAATAACTGGGAGTTGATCAAGTCCAAAGGCTTCTGCACAGCTTTCAAGGGAAGAGACAGCCTTCAAAATGGGAGAAGAGCATTTGGGCTTCTTCCACGACTTAGCAATTATGAATTGGGCTGCAATAAATATTCGGGTACATATATCTTTATTATGATGTGATTTTTGGTCTTCAGGATATATACCCAATAAAGGAATTATAGGATCGAATGGCAGATCTATTTTTAGATCTCTAAGTATTCTCCAAATATCTTTCCAAAAGGAATGTACT
>CAUYON010129026.1:0-22865 GCA_963573935.1 Arctocebus calabarensis
ACCTTGCCCCTGGCGGAAGGGACTGTATTCATTCCTTTCCTGGCCAAGGAACCCATACACCTATATATACCCTGAGACTAAAGGCCTAAAGGAGGAGATGGGGAAAGACCGGGAGAGAAACGGAGAGAGCTTCTCTCTCCCGACTCAAATTCTCTCCCTCTACCAGGAGCTTTAGTGTTTTCTGTATTCTTTTCTGTAAATAAATTTTGTCTTACCACTAGGGGGTGGGGGGGAATAATGTAATGAAGAATAATAAAATACATGTCAAATCTTCCAAAAAAAAAAGAAAGAAAAGAAAAAAATAGCCTGGCATTGTGGCAGGTACCTGTATTCCTAGCTACTTGGGAAGCTGAGGCAAGAGAATCACCTAAGCCCAAGAGCTGGAGGTTGCTGTGAGCTGTGATGCCACAGCACTCTACCAAGGATGGCAAAGTAAGACTCTGTCTCTAAAAAAAAAGCAACAAATGAACCTTTCCTAAGAAACAAACAAACAAAAAGATTGGTATAAAGCAGAGTCTCTCTTAGTAACCTAACAAATACATGGAAGAGAAAACGTATACTGACATTGATAAATTTTTAGACAACAGCAACTTTTACTGGGTAATAAAATGCCAGCCAGAGAAAAATGATATATGCCCAAGTAGTCATAAATGTGACAGATAAGCTTAACATGGGTATATTTTGAACAATACATTAAGAATTTTTAATATCTAATGAAAATAATAATGTCTGAACTAACACTATGACCCCACAAAGCAAATATTGTGCCAGGATACTGCTACAGAAAACAAAAGATATTTTAGGATCAAGATAAAACACAAAACAATTCAGATAAAAATTAAATAAATAAAATAGAAAAAAAGACAATATCCTTACTTAAAACCATAATATACAATGAAATTAAAAAATAAGTAAAATTCAAGAAATAAATCATGTCACTTACCAACTTATGTGTGTATGTCTCACAGCTCCAAATTCACCCATTTTGCCTGATCTGTAAAAATGCACTGGACCCTTTAAATATTTTTCCTTTGTCAGATTTGCCTATAAGCTGTGAGTACAGAGGATAGTGGATAGGAAAGTACACTCCCTCGAGTGGTGCCTGTGGCTCTGTGAGTAGGGCCCTGGCCCCATATGCCGGAGGTGGTGGGTTCAAACCCAGCCCCAGCCAAAAAAAAAAGAAAATGCACTCCCTCCATCTTAGCCTATATGATTTTCTCCAGTCCAAATGCTAGCAAGTCAGGCTCGGCACCTGTAGCTCAGGTGGCTAGGGCGCCCGCCAAATACACCAGAGCTCGCAGGTTTGAATCCAGCCTGGGCCAAAAAATAGCTGGGTGTTGTGGCGGACACCTATAGTCCCAGCTACTTGGGAGGTTGAGGCAAGAGAATCGCTTGGGCCCAGGAGTTTGAGGTTGCTGTGAGCTGTGATGCCACGGCACTCTACCCAGGGTGACAGCTTGACACTGTCTCAAATGCTGGCAAGTCATAATTTTTACCATGTATTTTCTCTACCTTTTAACTGGCAGCAGGGTTGTGCAGGAGAGACCCCATACAGCTCTTCTCCTCACCCCAGCTCCAGTTACCATCTCCTCAGCCCTGGAAGCATACATGCTGGAATTCCTGTGGGAGAGGCCACTCAGAACTACTCTGGCCTTAAATAGTACACAGAAGTGGCAAGATTTTAGCAGAAGGAAGCCTGCACCAGGGTCTCAACTTCCTCTGCATGTTCCACTCTCTCCATGTGCTCACCCATCACCTTTGGTGCGCTGATCCTCCAAAGAGCTGTTCCTTCAGGCCTGGTGATGTTGGATCAGCTCTGATCTAGCTAACCCAATGAACTTCTACACCTAGACGACTGAAACTACATCTTTTAACAAGAACCCCCCCTTCCATGGAAGTTAAGTTTCTCCTTCCTTGCACACACTCTCAAGCCTATTTACTCTTTAGAGTTTGCTGTCTACCTTTTATAGTCACTCCCCTATAATTTTATATTAATTGTTCCCCTGTTTAAATTGCAGTGTTAAAAGACAATTCTCCCTGTATTTCTTGGCACTCCTGAAAAGGAAATTGATAAGCTATAATAAAGACAAGTCTCCCTCCCTGAAAACATTCAAAGATTTAAAAAAAATTCTCTCCTTTCGGGCCGGCACCTATGGCTCAAAGGGGCAGGATGCCGGCCCCATATGCCAGAGGTGGTGGGTTCAAACCCAGCCCTGGCCAAAAACTGCAAAAAAAAAAAAAAAAATTTCTCTCCTTTCCAGAGATTTGCTTTTAGCTTATTTTAGGGTAATAAACCCATAGATGTCATCCTTTTTTTTTTCACAGAGAATGTGTTTAATTCCAAAATGTATTTCGTGGATAAGCAGAAGTACCAGCAACCCTAAGCTTCCAGGGTCTTGATTTTAGGGTTCCTCTTCTGTGGTGCAACACTGCTACATGTGCAGGGTAAGATCAAGTTCTCACTGCGGTGCTTGAGGTCCTGGCATTAAAATGCTCTGAGTAACAAACTGTTCTCTGATCTACAGACTTTACTTTCCTGTCAGAATAGATACATGTATATATTCACAAACACTTAACATTGAGTTATCTGTCTTCTGCTTTGGGCCTAGACTGATACGGATACATAAATATCCTTAGAAAAATGAGGAGTTATATGAGATAAGGCTATTAGCTCTTTTTAGTGAACAACATCATAATCTGGAAGATCAAGAATGTTACAGATAAAGTGAGTAATTAAGAATATAATCTCAAACCTCCATTAATCCACCAATATGAACAATAAGTGCCCATCAACCATCAAACACTGCAGTTGGTGCTAAAGATATAAAGATAGATGGATACAACACAGCTCTGTCCTCTAGTATCTCACAATATGTTATGACAGAAAATATTTTTAAATTTCATTTTAGTGGAAATTATTTTTATATATTCTGATTCACTCACAGTAGCAACGTTAACAGTTTCTCCTGTATCCTTCCAGAGGCATTCTCTGTGTATATATGCGATTATTGACATTTATACCCACACTCTCATGACTTCAAAGCATAAAAAATCCCAGTGTTACTCCAATACTGACACCTGTCTCATGACAATGATCTTAACTGAAAATATCCATTATAGGAATTACAATATTTTAGAAAAATAGGTCATAAGACCTATTACATAACAGAAATCCTTGGTAATTTTATGACAAAGTTATTTTATTCAATGGTTATCAATCTAAAAAATCCACTGTCTTTTAAGAAGTGATAAGAAAGATATGATTAAAAACAGTTTTACCAAATATACTAATGATGAGGCTATTACCATAAGTAAACACTAATATTAACATCAGGGATAACAGGATAACAACCAAATTTTCAGTTGGAGAGATCGGTACTAATACACCTCTATACCTCTTAAATTGGTAAGAACAGAGAAAATTTTTTCTTTTTTTGAGACAGAGTCTCACTCTGTCGCCCTGGATAGAGTACCTTGGCATCACAGAGCTCATAGCAACCTCCAACTCCTGGGCTTAAGCGATTCTCTTGCCTCAGCCTCCAGAGCAGCTGGGACCACAGGCGCCCACCATGACGCCCAGCTATTTTTTTTTGTTGTTGCAGTTTGGCCGGGGCCAGGTTTGAACCCACCACCCTCGGTATATGGGGCCGGTGCCCTACCCAGTGAGCCACAGGTGCTGCCCAAGAACAGACAAATTTTAATAGTAACTGTCTTTATTAATCTAATTGTACCACCTGACATTTTTTTCTTAGCCAAACTTAAAGTCTACCATAAAGCTATATAAAATCAGAAACATATATATTTCTTTCCTGACTAGTAAGACAATTACTACTTCCTCAAGGAGTCCATGGGCAGTGGCTCACATCTGCAATCCTAGCACTGTGGGAGGCCAAGCACGATTGCTTAAGTTCAGGAGTTTAAGACCAGATTGGGTAAGAGCAAGACCTCATCTCTACTAAAAATATAAGTATTAGTGGGGTATTGTGACAGGTAAGTGTAGTCCTAGCTACTTAGGAGGCTGATGCAGGAGGCTCACTTGAACCCAGGAGTATGAAGTTGCTGTGAACTAGGCTGATGCCAGGGCCCTCTGGCCTGGGCAAAAGAGTGAGTCACTGTCTAAGAAAGAAAGGAAAGAAAGAAAGAAAAAAGGAAAAAAATTTCCCCAAGGGAATTATTGTCAGAATAAAGAACAATAAAAAAACATAGGGCAATGCTACTTACTAGGCAAAATTCTCTATTAAACTATCTTCATTTGAAATGTAAAACTCAATAAACGTTTATTCAGCAGGTAGTTCCCGCCTTTGACAAATTTCAACATCAATGTTTCTACTAAGACAATTAAGTTTTACAACAGTTTCAATAATTGTTATATAACAAAGCACCCCAAACAAAAGACATTTTATTATGCTCCCAGATTCTGTGAACCAGGAATTCACAAAGGGCAAACTGAGGATGGCCTTTCCCTACTCTATAAGATCCAGGGTCTTGATACAGAGTCTCAAGGCTAGGGGTGACTGGCTGTGATTCACGGCTGGGGATGGCTTCATCTGATTCATCCAATGTTTCTTTCACTTACATTCTATATGAATTAGATGGGCTTGAAGATTGCTGACCTGAAATCTTTCCATAAGGCTTGGCTTCCTAATAACACAACAGCCTCAGCACACTAAGAGTTCTCAGGGTTCCAAGCAGGCAAGTGTTCCCATGAACAAGTGGAAGCAGCACTGCCTTTTATGATCTAAGCTAGGAAATTATAGGACATCATTTCCACCGCATTCTACTGGGAGTTGCTAAAATAGTAAATATGATCTGTCCTCTTATTCAAAGTCTTAAGGGTCTGTATGCTCTCTTTTGAGAATCTAATATATGGCTTTATCTGTTTCTATTACTCATTTCTTTACAAATTAAATGTTTTCAAAGGCAGAAATTGTGACTATTTATACTACTTATTTTGTCATTTTCTTAATGCCTAATAATGTAGTCTTGTGTTGCTGAGCTGACCGATGATACTTTGTACAAACCATATAAAACACAGTACTGCTACACATTGGACAAAGATTCTTTCTAAGAGCTTACCACCATACCACCCAGAAACACATTTTTACAAGGAAAGAGAAAATAATCAGTTCATATAATTTTTTTTCTCTGTCCTGATTTTATTTTTGAGATTAACTATACCTTATAGTTTTAAATACAAATTGACATATTTCTGTGAAGCAGAAATGTGTAAGTTTTGCTTTCTTATAATGATTAGTTCCATCTTTTGTAATGGAATTATTGAAGAATCCTCATCAGTAAAAAATAGGGTTTTTTAAAAATCTGACAGATTCTGGCTGAGGATAGTGGCTCAGGCCTGTAATCCTAGCATTTGGGAAGGCCAAGGAATTGACCTGAACCTAGGAGTTTGATACCATCATGGATGATAGTGAGACCCTGTCTCTGCAAGAAATAAAAAAATCAGCCAGGCACAGCAGTGGCAGAAGGCCGAGGGAGGATTCTTGAGGCCAGGAGTTGAAGACTGTACGAGATATGACACACCTGCAGTCAGTAAGTGAGAGCCTGAGGTCTCTTTGCTGTTTTACCTGCTTGCCTTGGTAATGGGGGCCCATTTGCTGCCAAATGTATATTTTTTTGTAAGCCTGTATCTTGCTCTTACTCTGTAAACCTACCTTTCTTTTCTCAATAAACTTTGTTCTATGCTTGCCTTAAAAAACAAAACAAAAACCTAAAAAACTTCATATTAAAAATAATCTTAGATGGTATGGATTTCTCACAGTTCCGTAAGCAAACTTTTGTAAAAAGTACAATTCCTAGGCTTTTCTTTATCCCGACTAAAAAAAACAAAACTCTCAGCCACAAAATAAGAGAATTTACTAGTTATAGAACATTACTTTACATAATTTTAAAATAATTTTTATATAACATCTAAAAATCATTTTAAAATATCATTTTGTGTATAATTATTTGCATATAATTGTTGCAAATAATTTTATAAAAATTCTGTTAGAAAATGTCAAGATATAAAAAAAAATACTCCTTAGAAATGATCTAGCAACATTATTGTACTCTGATGACTTTTTAAAATGCCATGTCATCACTTTCCCTAGGAAATGTTTTTAATGTTTAAAGGCCAAAAAAAGAACAGAAAAAAAATAAACCAGATCTTGGTTTGCATAAGACCTTATTAGGCAAATGAACTTGAAGGTTTCCTTATTATAATTTGTATGAGTTCCTTATGAGATGGATTCCCCTCCCTTCCATTTTTATTTAGGATCTTTTATTGGTCCTCACTCAGCACTAATGATAATATCTTAACAGTATATATCAAATGGGAATATAAAAGCTTCGTAAAGGCTAGACACAGTTTATGGAAGAGTAGAGAACCTGAGTTCTGTGTCTCTGGTTTTTTTATACCATTCTGATCAACTGAAAATTCACTTGGGAAAAGCAACAGGGGACACTTGAGAGTGAAGGAGGAAGTGATGGGGCAATTCACCCAGCAAGGCTAAAGGGTCCATAGGGAGACATCCACATGTGGGAAAGATCAAGAAGAGCCACTGGCAGCCATTCTCTGAAACGATTTGCAGGGTACCTGTTCTCCTTTGCTGGCAACTCTTTTGCTGGTGCTTTTTGGCCTAATCTGGAACGTTGATCTGGCAGGGAAGGAGAAGCAGGTGCACAGAGAGCCTGCAGTTCAGTTTAGTTACAGTCTCCTATGACTGCCACTGCTGAAGCCAGTGCTGGATGATCTGCACTTGTGGTGGTGAGCTGTTCCCCAGATCATTGCTGACAGTCTGAGTTGGAGGCTGTGTGGTACACTCTCCATGGAGGCTAGTGTTGGAGGGGATTGCTCTGACAGGATCTCCAGGTGAAGATCAGAGTGGCAGCTGGGGAGGCTATCTAGGTAGTTGGTCGGGGTGTCTAGGATGTGGTTATTTACCCAAACCAGGTCTAGGTGTAATGGCAGCTCATGGCTGGGGGTAGGGATCCCTGGCAGTAGAATGATGTACCTTAGGGTGGATCTGCTGGCCCACAGGCAGTGTTGGAAACTCAAGGACAAGGTAAACTGTAACACTGAAATCTCAGAGGGGAGGGCAGCGTTGTGGGCTTGGGTTCAGTGAGAACTTCAGAGCTGGAACTGGAGACTGCAGAAGCAGAGACATGTTGTCCACTGGCTTGGGACATATGATTTGGCTGCCAAATCATATGGGTGGCGGTCAGTTCTGGTGGGCTGAGGCTGGTGGATGGCCAGGTCTGAAGTTCTCACCATATCTAGGTCCTGTTGTGGCACTACCCCAAGGATTCCCATGTAGTGCCAGCGGCACCTCCTCTGCTCAGATCCCGCACTGGGGTGGAGAGACACTTGACTCAGTTTTAGGGCATGGCATGGGGGAACTTTAGCTCTACTTGCTCCCTCCCTGGCCTGGTGGGAAGGATGCAAAGGCTAGTGCTGCAAAGCCCAGTCCTGGGCAGACACAGTGCAGTGCACCTGAGAGTTCAGGATGGCATCAGTTGCAGAAATCCAGGATTGGCAGCCACCAGATCTCTGCTACAGCTGCTCTCCAGTACAATGTCTCTGCACAGACTCTAAGCAGACTCCCAATCGGTCCAGGTGTGTGTTGGTAGAGGGAGCCTTCTCATAGCTTGGGCCACAGTACCCCACTCAAGAGACAAAAGCTAGCTGGATAGATAAAAAGTACAATCCAAGTATATGCTGTCGTCAGGAAACCCATCTAACACACAAGGACGAACACATATCCAAAGTGAGGGAATAGAAAAAGAATACTCCAAACATGAGTTACAATTCTTATATCAGATAAAACTGACCGGTATATTTTTTTTTTTGAGAGGGAGGTCTTGGTATATTGTACAGGTTGGTCTTGAACTCCTGGCTCAAGCAATCCTATCTTGGTCTCCCAAAGTGCTGGGATTACAGGCATGAGTCACTATGCCTGGCTAAGAATCTAAAAGAATTCTATAAATGCCTTTGATACAAAGAATATGTTCCTTAAAATCACATGCAATTGGCAATCCCTATCTGTGTGAAAAATGCTTCAAAGATGAAATTCACAAAATTGCATTACAGATCTGCATTAACAAATGAATATCTCCAATCAGGTGGTAGAAGGGGAAGGAGAAGTAGACACACTTTTATTAAAAAAAATCCACAGGGCGGCACCTGTGGCTCAAAGGAGTAGGGTGGCGGCCCCATGTGCTGCAGGTGGCGGGTTCAAACCCAGCCCTGGCCAAAAACTGCAAAAAAAAAAAAAACAAAAAAAACCCAACACATATAAGTGGACCTCTACAGTTCAAGCCCATGTTGCTCAAGGGTCAACAGTACAATCATGAGCAGCAGATCAATTTTGACATTTCCATTTATCACTATTGTAGACCTTGTTTTTAATTTCTGAAATGTTTCTAAGTAACTAAAGTTATATGAATAAATACAAACACTTAGAGAATTACTTTACTCTGCAGTTTGAATCCAGTATCCATCTTAGCCAGAATGGGAAATGGCTTTTTAGACCATTTATTCAGACAAACCTAACAAGTTAGTACAAACCCTGAACTTGCTACCTCAAGTAGATTTTATTATTTGTATTGAAAATATCTTCTTTTTAATAAAATTTCAGATTAATATAAGGATGCATTATTTTTGTTTCTAAGGTAAAGTTCAAGTTGCAGTTACTGGGTGAAGTTCAAGCTGTAGTTACACTGTGCACATTAGGAAAGAACTTGCCAATCACCTTTCCTCCTCCCTTTCCCCTTTTCCTACTTCTTCCAACCCCTCACTTCAATATACTTGTGTTTTTCTTTCATGTGGACTTGTAGTTGTTTATATAAGTTTTACTGTTTGAACATTAAAAAAACAAGTTATATAGAGATAAATCGAACATACTAAGACATGAACAAATACTATATTTCATACTTTAGCTTCAAAGAATCATAGAATTTAGAACCAAAGCACATGTACATTTTATAACTGCCAGGGCTTAAATGCTTCTGTCCCCTTCAAAACTTATGCTGAAGCTTAATACCCAATGCAACAGTACTGGGAAGTGGGGCCTAATAGAAAGATCATGTGCAGTCTGTCCTCAACTAATGGATTAACAATGCTACAGAAAGGGCTTACAGGAATAGGTTCTCTTTCTGTCTTAGGCCGTGTGAGCACACAAGATTTCTTCTCTTTGGAGAATACAGCAAGTTGATGCCCTCTTGGAATCAGAGACCAAAGGTTTGATCTTACAGTTCCTTGATTGTGCACTGTGACAGAATACATTTCTGTTTTTTATAAACTAGCCAGTCTCAGGTATTCTGTTATAGCAGTGCAAAATGTACAAGACAATAACCTCATCTGATATCTTCATTTATTATTGCTGTTCTCTCCATAAGAAAGAGCTGTTTGCTGCCAAATTAACCACCCAGAAAAAGAGAGGTTGAGTAACCCTTATGTGAAATGCTTGGGACCAGAAACGTCTCAAATTTCGGATTTTTTCAGAGGTTGTAATATATGCATTATATTTACTGGTTCAGCATGCCTACTCCAAAAAACCAAAGATCTAAAATTTCCTTTGAGCATGATGTATGTCTGGGCTCAAAAACTTTCAGATTTGAGAGCATTTCAGACTTTGGATTAGAGATGCTTAACCGGTATTTTAAATTAGTTTTTTTCCTATCGGTTATCCCAGTGGTTCTCAACCTTCCTAACGCTGCGGCCCTTTAATACAGTTCCTGTGGGTTGGTGACCCACAGGTTAAGAACCGCTGAGTTATCTGAACATTCGGCAATCTAAAATTACATGGAGTTCCCAGAGGAGTAGGTTTCCTCCTCCATCCTTCCTGATGTTCACGATTGGGTATTAAAAATTCAGGCTATTATGATGGTTCTTGCTAATATGAGCAATAACTCCACAACTGCCCAAGTTCATATTCAAGTGATCAGGAATCTCTGGAGAAAGCAATTATACCTTTTCTCAAAATCCCCTAAAAACTCCATGATTCCACTATGAAAGCCACAAACTCTTTGATTCTCAAAAAGAACTAAGGCTATTCTGGCTTTCCAAATGTAGTACTTGTCAAAATATGACTCTACGAAGGTTAATGAATTTAGCCATTCTCTCATATTAAAAAAAGGGGGTGTATATACAAAACAGGCACAATTGCCAACATAAGAAAAATTATTGAACTTGTCTATCACCTTAATGCTTCTAAAATCACAAATTTAGTAATTACTAGCTATCAGAAATATTTAGTAATTACTAGCTATCAAAAATATTTTATCACCTCTACCTTGGCTTCCAAAGAGCAAGTAGAAGTAGTATTTTTTATCTATGAAAAATCATCTCTAAGTCTACTTAGAGATACATGAAAAAGACCATCTATTAATAAAAATCTGATACATAGCTACAAGGAAAAATGCAACTTTAAGAATTAAGAATATAATTTGAATCATACATATAAACTACAGAAGGCTCAAATTCACAAAGTCTAACAGTAAGTTTAAAACGATAAAATAATTCATCAGTAAAAAGCATTCTTTATGCAGAATAATTAAATCATTCTAAATTCACTCTGCGTGACAGATATAATAAAAATTCTACTATACTAACTCATAAAGACAAAAAAAGGAATGTCAAAGAAATATAAGACATGATGATGAAATTACAAATAATTCTCAGGCAAGAACACAACACATGTCATTTCACATAAAATGTAACATGTTGAATATATTTTTTGAAATTTATGCTTTCTCATAGATTTTTTTAAAAGGGCAAGAAATACAGCATGACTATACTTAGAGGACTATTTCCACTTGCTTGTTGTCACTTAGCTTTTACAACCGACCTCTGAAGGTTGCTTTATATACTGGGTAATATCCTAATCAAACCACATCAATGTAGAGCCTTTTCTCTGCTCAAATCACCCTGACTGTTCTGAAGCAACTCATGAAAGCAAACATGTAGCAGTTTTAGTTTTTCACTCCTACCTATTTCTTTTCCCATGTCAATTCTTGCCACTCCTTTGCACTAACTATGGGAGCATTCCCCCCAATTCTTACTTGGCACAAATTTTCTTCATTTTCTTTTTTGACTTTCCTCCTCTGATCTAGCTTCAAATATCATCTCAGGAAATTTGTGGATAACTTCTGCTAGTTCAAATCCTAACTCTCATGAGAGTTAAAATGTTTTACTATTTTTTACTCAGTTTCAGTCAATAAATTTTTACTGCACGGCTACTGTGTACTAGAAACTAGTGTTTAGAGTATGTACTCATCATAATATGACAAAGTCCCTGTCATCAATCAGAGACTACATGACAGACTAAAAAGCCCAGCTCAACTTGCCCAAATATTGAGCTGTTTCCTCTTCCAATGGATTGAATACATAATAACACACCACCACATTCTCATTATCAACCAGGCTAAAACCTGTGACTCCTTTCTCACTCCTTTCTCACTTTTTCCATCTTCAATCGGCTGCTGAGTAAATCTATTCTTTATTTGCAATTTCTGTGCAATTCCCATTGCCACAACCTAGTTTAGGCCATTAATTACATTTTCACCCAAACAGCAATAACCACCTTGTTAGATGTTCTCTAGTTTCTCATCTTATCCTTCTTGCACTGAAATGACAGACTTATTTTCCTACAGATGTGAACCATCGCTTAAATGCATGAAAATGTGTAGCGAGCCCTAACAGATAAATTAAGTCCAGATTCTTCTTCAGATTGGCATTTAAGGTTCTCTAGTATCTTATTTGATCAGTAACCATTACCACTGTACTTTTCATGTCCGTCACCAACTGTTTGCTTACCTTTGGCTTTACCCAAACATGGCTATTTAATCATGTCCTAGATACTCCTGAAATGTTCCTTATCTATCTTCATTTATGTCACTTCTCCCCTCCCCCAATCTCATTTTGATTAACAGGCTCGTTTCTACTTTCCAGAAGTTTAACCAACCTTTGATTTTAAATAACATCATTTTAATAATAACATGAATGTCTTATTCATATTTGTCCTCCCAGGGTATATTACTTATTGTTGACACTAAATAAAATAGCAGATCCACAGGTTATATAAAAATTTTCTCTTACTTTCTTTGAAGAAAATCACTGCCATGAGAATTTTTTTTTTAATTACTCTATTTCTCGAGAAGACAGTAAAAAGTGCTTTTTTATCTTACCATTAACCAGTATACTACCTACCCTCTTATATATCAATTATTGCAATAACTTTCTTAGTTCAGATGTAAAACTGCTTTCCAAGGTTTCAATTTTACATTTTTATGCATCCTTACTGTTCTTACCTGAAACCACCTTACCATAGAAAAGAACAGTTTAGAAGGAAATGGCTTGACTGAAGTTGACTCAAAACCCATACCTCTGGCTCGGCGCCTGTGGCTCAACGGGCTAAGGCGCCAGCCACGTACACCTGAGCTGGCGGGTTCGAATCCAGCCCGGGCCCACCAAACAACGACGGCTGCAACCAAAAAATGGCCGGGCGTTGTGGCAGGTGCCTGTAGTCCCAGCTACTTGGGAGGCAGAGGCAGGAGACTCGCTTGAGCCCAGGAATTGGAGGTTGCTGTGAGTTGTGATGCCACCGCACTCTATCCAGGGTGACAGCTTGAGGCTCTGTCTCAAAAAAAAAAAAGAAAAGAAAACCCATACCTCTCAGAAAACCCAATCTTTTTTTTTTTTTTTTTTTTTAATGAAAAGAGAAGCCACAGCTACCATGGCATAGTACAATTATACTTACTTCTTCCTGCATATTCCACACCACCGTAATAGCTACCAACCTAAATGTTTGTTCAGAGCCTACACTTTCAGGTTCAAAACATGCAAATAGATAGGTGGTTTTAAGTGCAATTAATTCACTAAAGATTAAATGAACGCCTACTATGTGAAAAGCACTGTGGGGAACATAAAAATTAATAAGACATAATTTTCATCTTCTAGAACTCATCATTAAATGTACAACACATGCAAACTCCATTACAAAGTAGATTATATAAATGCTAAAAAGCTTCTATCAAGGTACAAACAGTGCTATAAGGAGAGATTATCTAACCAAAGAGTATCTGAAAAGACTTCAAATGAGATATGAGTTTCTATTTGCTGCTCCCCCCCCCCATTTTTAATCAAGCAATAGCTTGGAAGATTTAAGTAGATGATTTCATTTATTTTAGGTATTTTTATTCACTAGTCTTGCAAAAGAATTAGATTTCCTCCCCTAAAAAGGACTGATTCAACATTTAAGTTAGAAATTTAGTTAAACGAGTTTAAGCGCACCTGAAATATTTTACAAGCCAAACTTGAGGCCCAAAATTAAGAAAATGTGTGTATGTTCAAAGGAAGACACAGTATGTCTAATAATTAATATTTATTTAAAATTTTACTTCTGTAGAAAGAGTATACACACAAAACTGGGCCACCCTATTTTTTACAGCAATTTGTTCAGCATATCAATAGAACTCACATTAAAACGTGAAAACAAGTCAGCTGAAAATAAAATTCAGGACCCTGGATCATTTTTCATTTATACCATCTCCTCCTACAACACTTATTGTCTCTTCACAATATATGGCCAAAGGTCTGAATCAGGGCTTGGAGCACTTGTTTTTCCAAGGAAGCCTCGTCGACACCATTTCTAGATTTAGATATTTCCTTGAAGATTCTGAGTTGCTATGACTTAACTCTAGACGTGTTGAGCACCGCATTCTCAGATGAAAGGACCACACTCATCTCAAGCTTAAAATAACTTGCACAGAAGGGGTGGGAGAAGTCCACGTTGACATGCCAATGGAGCAAATTTTTAAAAAGAGGAAAGTATGATAGACAGGAGTAAAAGCAAACTGGGGAACATGTGTAAATTGGGTATTCCAAGTTGCTACTATTAAAAGAAACTTTCAGCTTTTAATTACATTACAGCATTACAACATCAGGCGTTTTCTTTGATTACCGAATGTAACAGTTAAGCAACATATAACAAAAATTTTAGATCAAATTACACATAGTTTTATAAAACACATTTGTTTTTAAATCTTTTACCCAAACCTATCTCTTTAGATTAACTACAAATACAAAGGAACTAAAATCAGATTATGCAGATTTAGGCTGGGGAAGCTGGGAAAGAATAACCAGCATGTAAGTTCGGTAACAACACGTTACAAGGCGCAGTTTCCTGCTACAGTTGACAGACGAAAGAACCAAGAAAATGTGTTGAATATTGCACATCGCTGTCACCCAGCACTAATTCAACAGCTAGCAGCTCTACCCTGCCTCACGTTCCTCGTGGCCTGTGACAAGTCATCTTTTCAACCTATGAGGCTGTCCGCTCTCCCCCGTGGAAAATAATTTCCGTGCAGGTTGTAACATCGCCTTCTCAAACTACTTGCTTCCACTTCCTCGCCCCGGGATGAGCAGTACCCAAGACGAGGAAAGGTCGCGCTTCACGGGGAAGAAGTTAGACCAAGTGGTCTCTCCCGCGGTCCGACCCGAGCCCGGCAGACGCGGGGAAAGGGAGCGGGCGACCTCGGAAGCGCGGAGGGAGCAGAGGATGCGAGCCCGCGAGGCCGGCTCCGAGGTGCCCGGGCACCGGCAGGAAGAATGGAGGAGGGGAGGCGAGGCAGCGAGGTGCCGGGGAGCCGGGCGGCGCTCCGGCCCCGCGGCCCGACCCCACCCCGCGCTCGGGACCCTTCCAGCCCCGGCACCTGGCGTGCGTGCCGCGTGCGCCGACACTCCCCGGAGAAAGAGCCGCCGTCTCACACCCGTGCACGGGCGAAATCGGCAACTTTGTGCGAGAAACGTTTTCCACCCTGCAGCACGCCGAGAAAGAGAAAAATGTCAGGCGATGACGGGGGAGGAAGGATGACTTACCCATGTTCCTCCCAGAGGGTGAGGAGTCGGCGGGGCGAGGCGAAGGTCTCCGGTGCGGGCGGCGCGGCTCTGTGTCCTCCCTCTACCTCCGTCTCTCCCGCAGCCAGGGAGGGACCCGCGGGGGGCGGCCGCCGGGGAGGAGCAGCTGGTGCTGCTGCAGGCGGCGCGGCCGCGGCGGGGACGAGCGGCGGGAGGCGGGGCGGGGCGGGGCGGGCGCGGCTCCGAGCGGGAGGGCGGGCGAGCAGCCGAGGCGCGGAGCCGGCCTCTGGAGCTCCAGCCCCGACGCGCCTCCCGGGAGCGCCCCGCCCTCCCCGCCGAGCATGCTCAGTGCGTCGGTTTCACTGGGCGAGCAGAGCAGGGCGTGCGGGTGGGCGTGCGTTTGCGGACCGGCTGCGGACACCGCGGAGGAGCTAGATGGCGGCCGTCTGAGGAGCGGAGGGTGGGCCCGGAGAAAGCTCGCTGTTGGGGTCCTGAGCTCAATCTACACCCATACGACTCACCCCAAGCGTGCTGTCCCACCCTGACCCCGCCAGCACACTCCTGGAGCTCGGGCCGGCGGACGACCCGGCTGCACGGGCGGGAATTTCCCAGAGAAGACGCTGGGCCGCCTCAGACCCGGAATGGTGGGAGGGAAAACGGACGCCCCGACCCGAAGCTGGGGAAGACATGTGGGCCATTAGTCCAGCGCCTCGTGGGGAGTACCTGAGGACGCCCGCTGCGCACAGGGCCGGGGGTGGCTGCCAGAAGGCGCTTACTGGCAGGCTTATCGCAGGGACAGTTAAGGCGGTCCCAGCTGTGACTAGCTTTGAGACCAGAGGTCCAGGCAGCCGGCTAGAGTGACTGTCCCGTAATTATCTTAGAGAGTGTGTCGTTCTTCTTGGAGGAACGCGGCCTTCTATTTCCCGGAAGCGCTAGAAAGGCCCTTTAATTAGGGTGCCCTCGGCCGTCGGGCTCCACCCCGCTCCCTTTGAACACGGGAAAACGACGTTCCCTGGCCCTGAAAGCCTCACTGAACCGGCTGCGGCACGGCGGTCCCGCCGCGGGGAGAGCCCGACCGGGGCGCTCCCTTTGGAGGGCGCCCTCCCGACCGGGCATGCGCGCGAGGCGGGGCTGGAGGAAACCTTACATACCCCGGCTCATGCCCTGCGGGCGGAGGCTGGGAGAAACCTTAGATTTCCCTGCACCCTGGTCTCGCCCTGACCCCTCCGTGGGTGAGGTGAGAAACACCATCGCTCTCTGGTGCTGTAGCGACCAAAGTCCTGCAAAGCATAGGTCCTCACTCAGCAGTACAACCTGTGGGAGGAAGAATAGCTGAATTGAGGTTTCTTGGGTTGCTGATGATCTTTTTTTTCTTCAGCAACCTACTCTGAATTTGTATGGCTTGTTTTACAAATCGAAGTCAGAAAGGGTCCTGACTATCACACACTGAATGGCCGGAGCAACAGAAATTATTGATTTACAATTCTGGAGGCCAGAAGTCTGAAATTGTAGACTGAGCTATAGTCCTTCAAAAGACTCTAAGAAAGGATCTCTTCCATGTGCTTCTACTGGCTTCTGACAGTTCCTTGGCTATGTCAGTATAACTCCAATCTTTACATGGCTGTTCTCCCCGTGTGCTTGTGTTTAAATTTCCCATTTTCATAAGGACTGGTCATATTGGATTAGAAGCCAACCCTACTCCAGTTTGACCTCATTAACATTAGTTATATCTACAATGCCCCTATTTCCAAAGAAGGTCACATTCTGAAGTCCTGGGGGTTAGGACTTTATATGAATTGGAGAAAAGCACATTTCATCCCATAACACCAATGGAAGCCTCTATTGGGTGTACTCTTCGCACTAATTTATCCACTTACTCAACTCATAAACATTTATGGACTGTCCATTATGAACGAGGCAATATAATATGCACTATTATAAAAAAAATCAAATAAATTATGGCTCCTGCCCTCAAAAAGGTTATATATTAAAAAGCTTGTTTTAAAAATACTTGTGGTCTTTGATCACAGAAATAGCTAGAAAATGCGCTCCTGATATCAAGACTCTTCCAAAACTCGTACTAGTCCCCATTCTGCAGATTAAATATTGATCAGAACTTGATTAGGCCTGCTAAAGAATGAAGAGGAAACTCAGGCCCAGTACAGAGGCTTTCAAATTCTATCCAGGAAATACTATATTCATAAAGTATCACATTTATTTGAAAAACAAGTTATGTTGCAAATTGGTTTATGATTAGTTAAATAGCTTTTATGGGGAATAATCAAGGAAAATTTCTATCAGAAAAAATGAGAGCAATACATTTTGGCAAGATTTATAACATAATTTAGCTCATTAATGCTTGTAAGCTTGAGGTTAGAAGGTGATTTAAATTCTTTAAAGGAAATATATTTTCCTTTAAAGGAAGGGGCAGTCCAAGAAATAAAAAGAGAATGTTCTTTAAAGGAATGACAGGGAACTGATTGCCTCTTCTTTACCAGGATATTCTGAATATCATTTAAGGAAATCTCTCTGGAGTAGTTAACTGAAATTTGCAGTTATTAAAAAGAAATGATTTTGCGCTGAACAGCCTTCTACCTAAACTATTTTTAAAAGGTTTTCTAAACCTTTGAAAAGGTTTCTTTGGTAAGGTCAGGTTAGTCCAGGCTAACCACCAAAATGTCTTAAGCTAACTATAACCCTGATTCTCCCCCACCATACCATTTACTTAAAGATACAAAATATTGTGAACTCTAAATTTTTTTCATACTTTTATGACCTCAAACTAAGAGACGTGGATTATATACATTTTTAGATAGAGCACATCACTTTAAAATTAAACATCACATTAAAATTAGTTGAGAGTTATTGGGCATCTCTTCTAAACTCAGCACTGTGTTAGATACTACAGAATACTAATAGGTACATATCATCAAAAACAGATTAAGACAAATCTATTTTTTAAAAGTCTACTATTATAAGATCTCCTAAGTCTGAATGCTAACATATAAAGAAAATTAGTCAAAGAAATCAAAGATGGCTTCATAAAAGGAAGGTACTGAAGGATGGATAGAAAGTTTTTGGAGAAGTAGTGAAAAGAAAGGAATCTATTCCAAGAGAAGGAGACAACATGAGCTAAGGCATAGATACCATACTCATAAGACCATACAAAAGGAGACATATTGAGGCGTATTGGGAAATAAGATGGGAAATTTAGAATAAGGGACAAATTGTGAAGGGCTGAAAAAAACAGGCAGAGGAATGTAAACTTGATAATGTAGGAAATAAGGAACTATTGAAAGTTCCTCAAAAATGGAATAACATGGTGAAAATAGTATTGAGGTAGTAGAAGTAGTAGTACATTAGAGAAAGCAATATTTATTATAATTTAACTAATACTGTAAATTCAGTATTGGGTGTAATTTAAGTAATATTAAAAATGTGTCATTCTGCCTAGGAATTAGGTACAGAGAGTGAATGCACATAAAACATTGTTTTGTCCCTAGAGGAGTATAGTGGTACAGACAGACCATTAAATGGCTAAAACAGGCTCGGTGCCTATGGCTCAACAGGCTGAGGCGCCAGCCACATACACCTGAGCTGGCAGGTTCAAATCCAACCTGGCCCGCCAAACAACAATGACGGCTGCAACCAAAAAATGGCCAGCTGTTGTGGCGGGCGCCTATAGTCCCAGCTACTTGGGAGGCGGAGGCAGAAGACTCGCTTGAGCCTAGGAATTGGAGGTTGCTGTGAGCTGTAATGCCACAGCACTCTATCCAGGGTGACAGCTTGAAGCTCTGTTTCAAAAATAAATAAATAAATAAATGTCTAAAACATAGTGCTACAATTACACAATAAGGTAATGTAGAAGAAGATAGATAGTACATTTAACCCCTTCATAGGAAGCCTCCTGGAGAAGATGCTATCTAAGCAGAGACCTGAAAGATGAATAGTCAGCTGGGCAGGCTATATGTACACAGGCGTGGAAATGAGAGTTTGAATCTTTGAGGAACCTGCAAGCAGTTCCTTTTGACTAGGATAAGCCATGCAAAGATGTGTAGGAAAGAGAGGTCATGGGAGAAGAGTGGTCATGTTGGAGGGATCAAATTTTGTAGGGCCTTAATGTCTAAGTTAAGGTATAAGACATAATCCTGAGGGCAAAGGGAGCCATTAAAGGGTTTTAAGTTTGAAAGTGAAATTGTTAATTTTATATTTTCCTAGTTGAGAAGTAAACCAATTGGGATCTAGACTGCAGGCTGGGGGACTGTATGGAGACTTTTTGTAATATTCCAGGTTATGAGCTGAATTAAAAGGCAGTGGGGTTAGAGAGTAATGAGTAGTCTTAAAAAATATCAAGGAAGTAGTATTGGCTTGATGATTGATTAGAGGTTGAGTAGTTTTATTTATTTTAAATAATATAACAGCAGTATGTGTGAGGTATTATTATCTCAGCTTTACAAATGATAAAAATGTTCCAGGATTAAATAATTTAACTTAGGGTCTATAATAAGCAAAGAAAGTGGAAGTAAAATTTAAGCCTTTCTGGCTCAAATCTTCACGGCAATAATAATACATAAACTCAACGTGTTGAAAGAAAATGCCTTGTGTTTTGTGTGACTACCACAGATTTAAAAAAAAATACAATGTTATAAAATATCTTTATTTGAAGCAACAGTTTCCTACCTTTAAACTATGATTTTTTTTTTTGCTCCTGCATCTCTGAAATTTACAAGTATAAAGGCAAAATTGTTGCATTTCTATCATATCATTTGATATGTTTAACAAGGCTACTTTTAATTAGGATGTAGGTTCAGTTCTTGAAATAATAGCCTATTTTTATTTCAATTGGCCTTGCCATTCTGCCCAACTGAGTTCTTAAAAGGTTCTTTAGAGTGTTAACCAGTTCAGAGAAGAATAATGTCTGAGTTCAAAGAAGCCTTACTGAGTTTTCTCACCTTTTATTTCCATATTTGACAATAATGAGAAAGTTGTGCCAAAGTGAAATAAGTAAATGGCTTAGGAACACCAAGAGCCCTGTTGGTAAAGAGAGTTCAAGAAATACTGAGTCTCATTCCACTCACTACCAGCTACCTCTGAGCAGTTAATTTTGTCTTTCTGAGCAGTTCACTTTGTCTCTCACATATTCCCTCTTTGAAAAAAATTGTGAATTATAATATCTTGTTTCTTAAAGAAAGAAGCCATGAACTTTCTTTCAAATGTAAGGAAGATCTTTCTTGTAGAACTTGGTTCTGGTAGAGGCATTTAGTTCTACCATCTAAAATTATCTCCACCCCACCCACCCACATGTACACATGCTCACAGACTGACTAAAGAAATGCTCTAAGTCTTAAAACATTCCTTTCCTCCTACCTTGAACTGGCCTAAGGAAAAACTGGGAAGTCAGTGAAATTAGTCTTTGTTGCTGTTAAACTCTCATATAATACAAAGCACAAGGGTCAGTTATTTTACAGATAAGGAAATGGAGAGTTAAAATATTTTAATTCATTTTCACAGTGTTACATGACCAATAAAATGTAGAGTTGACATTTGAACCAGGTCAGTTTGATTTCAAAGTCCATGCATTTTCCATCATCAACTTACCTCATGTAAACTTGTTCCTCACCCCTAAGCTCACCTCCATGATGACATTCCAAGAGAAGGAGGAGCCTGTATTTTGACTTTTCTACTTCTCCACACTGGCTAGGCTGCCTTTCTGGCCTGTTTCTATCTAAAAACGTTTTCCTTTTTCAGACATAGGAAGCTAATCAAGTAATCTATGCTAACGTGCTCATAACCATCCTTTCCAAACCCTTGAACAATGCAGATTTGAACTGCAAGATTTTCTTCTACCTCTGAGACCAACCCCTCTTTTCCTCCTCCCTCTCAGCTTATACAACATGAAGACCATGAGGATAAAGGCCTCTATGAAAATCCACTGCCACATAATGAACAGTGAATATATTTTCTCTTCCTTATGATTTTCTTTTTCTTTTTTTTTTTTTTTTGATGCACAAGTAAATATTTAGGATCAGATAATAAATATAACAAATTATATACATTTTAAAAAGGCCAACATATTGTAATATCACAAAATCCAGAAAAATATCAAAATATGATTATTAGTGACCTGCTTGACAAAACCCTTATACATTTTCTTTACATTTTTTGACTACATACTTTTTGATCACCTCTTCATATAACATAATGCTTATATCACATTTTCTGAAGAGAAGATGGATAGATAATTCAGCCTTTCAGATTTAAACTTGTTTTTAATGATTAACTATTGGATCCTTATGATTTTCTTAATATTTTCTTCTTTCTTGCTTACTTTATTGTAAGAATATAGTATATAATGCATATAACATACAAAATATGTGTTAATCGATTATTTGAGTTATTGGTAAGACTTCCAGTCTACAATAGGTTATTAGCAGTTACATTTTAGGGGAATCAAAAGTTATATGTGGATTTTCAACTGCTTGGAGGTGGGAGAGTGGTATTAGAACACCTAACCCCCAAAGTGTTCAAGGGTTAACAGTAATTCATAATAGGAGTTCTGATCAGATTTTGCTTCCTTTATATACTTACATGTAGCTCAAGTCACCACTATTTACCCTTTCCCCCTACCCTTAGGGTTTTTCCAGATCCTCTTGAAATTTCTACCTCCTCCTTTTGAGGGATCTTTCTTAAAATTTCACTTAAAGACTCAGTTCCTTTAGGAGACATTTTCTGATTTAATCTCATCCAGTCCTGATTAAGCAATGCTTTGTGTTTATAATGCTTCTGTTATAAAAGCTAGCTTATTCAGTCTTCTCAATAGAAATGCCTCGTTAATAAGCATGTCCACTTACCTGCAGTTCACTAACAAGTGATTCTATAGTTGATCCTAAGGGGCTGCAAGATTCTGAAGTACAAAAGGCTGAATAGAGTTTGCTTAATGTAGTTGTATGAGTTTCCTATGGCTGCTGTAACAAACCTCCACAGATTTCTGGCTTCAAAGATCACAATTTATTATCTTATAGTTCTGGAGGTTAGAAGTCCAAAATGGATCTCACTGGCTCAAATCAAGGTGTGGGCACAGCTGTCTTCCTCTTTGGAGGCTGTTGAGGAAAATCTGTTTGCTTGCTCTCCCCAGCTTCTAGGTGCTGCCTGAATTCCATGGTTTCTGTCCCCCTTCCAGCCAGCAATCACATCACTCAACCCCTGTTTCTGCCATCACATCTTCTTTCACCTTCCTGCCTTTTTCTTTCCCTTACAAGAACCATTGTGATTATAGTAGAGGCACCCAGATAGTCCAGGATAATCTTCCCATTTCATGATCTTTAATTTAATCACATCTGCAAAATTGCTATTGCCACATAAGCCTTATTCACAGGTTCCAGAGATTAAGCCATGAATACAGACATCTTATTGGGGGGGGGGGTGCATACCTCAGTAGTTAAGTTTATTCTGTTCAATTACATTTTTAGAAATTTGTAAGAACTTATATGTATAAAGATACATACAAAGGATACATATGTGATATGTGTATGTCAGTTTATTTTTTTCTCCACAATGCAGTAACATTTATTTATTTGTATTAAATCATAAATGCATAGACCTTAATGCATGTATGGGGTACAATGTGCTGATTTCATATAGAATTAGGAGTGTTTACATCACACTGGTTAATATAAACCTCATCTCATTTACTTAATTATTGTGTTAAGACGTTTATACTCGGCTCGGCGCCTGTGGCTCAGCGGGCTAAGGCACCAGCCACATACACCTGAGCTGGCGGGTTCGAATCTAGCCCAGGCCCGCCAAACAACAATGACAGCTACAACCAAAAAATGGCCGGGCGTTGTGGCGGGCGCCTGTAGTCCCAGGAACTTGGGAGGCAGAGGCAGGAGACTCGCTTGAGCCCAGGAATTGGAGGTTGCTTTGAGCTGTGATGCCACAGCACTCTATCCAGGGTGACAGCTTGAGGCTCTGTCTCAAAAAAAAAAAAATAGGAGTAAAATTTTAGACA